>JAQFZG010005539.1:0-10215 GCA_034695465.1 Entomobrya nicoleti
TTTTTTAAATATGTAATTGCCATTTTCTATCTGGGTAGTTTAATAACTGTTGCAGCTTGTTAAATCATACCACGAAAATCCAGGAAACTAGCCATTACATTTAGTTCTTTAAAAATTACGTAAAAATATACGTAATAGTACATGATTAACATCATATCAAATGGTTTTATTGTGAGCTCACACAGGTTGCTGGAAGAGTATAAAAAAGTGCAATCGACTGTTACAAGTTACAATGCGAATTGTTGTAGGAGGTATGCGGATAAACCACGCATGAGCAATGTAAGCAGCTCTTTGTTTTTCAGAAAATAAAAAAGCTAAAAAAATATTCCCATATGCACTAATTAAAGTTACGGTAGTTTAACGCACACAGCGTCTAGAAAAACTAGAATAATTGGCATTTCCATATTTGGAGCTAATATGAATTATTTTTAAAAGACGAAATTTTATCTAATCTGATACTTTTAATAGAACCAGGCATTTTTATGTAATAGATGCATAACCTGAAGATGCTCAGCTACCTGTGAAGGCTGAGTCATATTTTAAGGAACTGAAAAGTATTTGAAATGCTTAAGAATTTGATAATTTATAATTGTTAAAAAATAACATCCATACTCACCGAACCACACAATTTATCCATGAATTAATTAAGAAAATATGTAATAACGATGCTGGGTTTTCATGCGTGAAGAAAAATATACGTATACATTAGCGGCATTAACGAAATGAAACTTGAGACAAGATTTGTAAATTACAAAAAATTAATTAGTATTAGAGGGGATTCATTGCATATATAGGTTTTAAAAATAAATATATCACCAGCATAACTTTTTCTCCACAGCTTGTGGTTTATTATAAATTCGTGATTCATCTATTTTAATACACATATACTTTTGTAACTGCTAAAATGGTCCAACTTGAGACGAATAACATGGAATTTATAACAAATAGTTAAATGTTATTTTTCTGGCCATAATTTATCCGTGGGAAAACGCTACATGTTTGCAAACTTTTGTTTTGTTATATTAGCTAACCATTTCCATAAGTATGAAAAGACGCATGTGTGTATATCTCATTGCAAAAAGACTGCCGATACTTTATAATAATATGTACTCGTATGCTGTGAAAACGTCTTTCAAACAGTGAAGTATTGTACTACTAACTGTACGTTGTCACCAAATAAAATCGTAATATAAATCAATACTTCACGAATATTTTTTAACTCGCTGTTACTCTTTTGTTTTATAACCTCGACAGTTCACAGTTTGGTTTGCATTCTTTTATACAGCCATATTACATTCTACCAAGCCGGTATTTTAGACGGCCGATTTTTAGCCGGCAAACGTAAATGCATGTTAACTATCAACTATGTTCCATTTGATAAATATATACATATTTGTGCATACCGACAATAAATTGAGTGTATAAGTTTAATCACTGTAGTCCGACAATCAACAATTCATGATTGCTGATACTTTAACGAATTTTGTAGTTTTATGACTTGATGGTTATTTCAGTGTTTAGCTGATCATGTTAAATAAGATTAAAAAGGTTGGAAGCATGGTTTGTGTGAAACATGAAAAAGTTATTTCAATTTATTGATATTGAAAAAAAAACATCTATATTAACAAAAGATTTCTCAAGATAAAAATTGTAAACGACAATTATGAAACATAATAGATTTTTAATTCGAACTTTTAATTTTCTTTGATGTCAGCTACTTCCCCCGTTAGAATCAATTTAGTGCAGCTACGTTATTGCTAATTCTAGTTCTTCTTTTTTAGGGCATTTTGGGTGCTGAAGGTAGTCCAAAAGTAGACGGCATTTTGGCCATTTGATCAGCACCTCCTTTCATCGCGTCGGCTCCTTGTTTCATCATATCAGCCCCTGGGATTTTATCAGCTCCTGGAATGGCTGGCATGGACGGAAACTGGGGGAGAGCGTTCACGTACACCACGGCGGAGATTAAGATGAAGAGGCCAAGGAAGAGGACTAACTTGTTCATGATGAATTAATGGTTTGGTAAAAGTTTACGTTATAAAGTTTTGAGAACTTGGTTTGCTTTGAATAATTGTAGCAAAAAGAAACAGAAAAATTGCGAATCCTAGAATTCGAGACTGAAACTTTAACAGTTGTGTTCTTTCAGAGAAATCCGTTTTCCAAATAATGAAGTTTTCCAAAGATTTTTTGGTATTTATACTTCTCGCCCATGACCTGCTTAATAATTAACAGGAGAACAGCTCATGAAACTAGAAACATTTACTTCAAGGATAGGAAGGCTTAAAGCTAGAGAATTCCGCCCTAAGAGTGACATGAAGATAAAGCTCATTGATAGGAGTAGCATTTCACGTTCTCAGCTTTTTGATGTTATTTTCAATGTCGCTATTCTATTTCCTGTTCTATATGAGAACAAGATAATGGTGTGCCAAAATGTACTAATTAACACAAACCTTGCATCATATAATTTTCTCCAGATAACTACGAAATAAAAATGGAGTTCTTGAGCCTTTGGTTTTGCGAAGGAAAACAGGTTTTACTTTTATGCATGGTTTGTTATCATAATCCGTATCGGACCACCTTCATTTTTGCGTTTCAACAACTCTTAAATAGATAAATAGAAATATGAACAAAAAGTACAAAGGAAAATATTTCGTCTTTAGTTAAAAAATTATTACTTCCCTTACCTAAATTACTTGTTACTTACATACCTATATCCAAAAATTACAACCGAAATAAATGGTTCATATCATCGTAACCTTCAGCAAAGGGGAAAGCTATTTATTACTTTGATGTCTGTTACCATTTACACAGACAGGCGAAGAAAATTCACGGTACAGCGAAATGGAACCGATATGATATGTGTGGATACATAAACATTAAATACTTTTTCCAGAACCCTCTAAGTCGAAATTTTTATTATTTGGACTAAAACAGATAGTGATCAGGTTTTAATTAAGCTACATGTTACAAGTTACTTTTTACCACATCTTGAGGCGCACTTAAAAAAAATGATGCTACATATTGTACAGTGTACATATATATTATGTACATGTGAATCCCATGCGTATTGGCACCAACATAATATTTTATTTTTCCTCTGCAAAGATTTCCCTTACAACCACACTTTATTATCAAACAAGATGAATTACTTTTTGATTATATGTACCTACAGACTATACACCTAATTACATGCTGATGCACTAAAAGTGATAAATAGGAAGAATATTCACTCATAAAGAGCTATATTTTATTTTTTAACTGGCTTAGCCAAGGTAATGGAAAATGTGCAATGTGCAAAAAATTAAGAATCCTACCTGAACCTGATGCATCAAAGCACATGTGTACCTGTGTAAATTATAAGAATTATTGATTACACGCGACCTTATTTGTCAACTAGCGTTATTCTCACCCTCGCAATCATACAAATCAAACATTGGAAATAAGGTATGTATGCATCCAATTCACACCTCCCTCGACTCGATGATTTTATTATTCTCGTAAATAAAACTAAAAGAATAATATCGAATAAAAAAAATGTTTTAAAATCAAAATGATGTTTACAAGAGCAAAATTTTAATAGTTCATTAGATTTTTCTTTTGCCTTTAATGGTCGAATGAATCTCTAGGGATCATTATTTCTTCTAATGTTTCCTGATATATTTTAGAAGTTGTTCATGGAATTCTAATTTACATGCATGCGAATTCAGAAATATTGTGCGAAAATACATCTATTCTCATAACTTTTTATCAACATGTTTTTAACAATTATTAATTATTATTTTTAGATTGGTACAGATTGGTACTAGATTGAACAAGTGACAAGGGCATCTTTCCACGCATGGTACAATTGTGTTGCGAATAAATGCAAGTGCATTGAATCCTTTTAACATGCTAACAAAAATTTGAGGAAACATCCGCCCGAAGAATGAATAATTGTTGCATTTAAATGCAGAATTTAAAAAATAATTATGTCAATTATCTATATCTATATATTATATATATCTATCCCCTTGGTCAATTATGAGCAAATTAAAATAAATGTAAGCTATTCAATAATTTTCTGAAAATTATGTCAACTTGGCAAATGAACTTCCAACATTAAAAAATATGCAAAAAAGGCAGACTCGAAGACATTTTCTTCCTTTACTTTAAAACAATCTATTTTGTGCTTACTCAGAATCACAACAAGTAACATGAGACATGTAAAGTAAAAAATAGCGTGTGAACTTTAATTGAAAGGTTGTACTGAACAATGTAAAAATGCATACAAAATATATACATGTAGAGCAGAGGGACAATGCTATGTAGATAGTCGACAATATGTGATTTACATGCTAATTTTAACATTTTTTAAGGAACTGCCAATTTCTTCCACGATACAAGAATTATGAGAACTTTTGTATTTAATGTTGATATTAAAAGCACGTTTATCGTTGGAATCGATCGAAAAATATTATTATTATTACACACCACCACGTATCCATACACCAGAAAGAATCCAAGGTCATCCCAAGCTGTTTCAGGTTTAATGTTTACTCAAAGGAACGGACTACTGACTCTTAGCTTCTTGTAGTTAATTACAGTCATCGTTAAGTTTGATCTGGTAAGCTGACCGCATATATGCAAAGTTATGTAACAACAAGTGAACTATCCAGATATCCTTCCTACTCTACTGCTATAAATTTTATCATATCATACTCGTTCTTTTTCAAGATGATGAGTTTGTGAAGCATGTAAAACAGTAAAAATCACTGGGCCATGCAATAAATGGATTTCAAATTTTTCATCAGAGTTACAATTTTTATTGCTAAAGTTTTCGATGAATATCAGTAGGAAAAAATAGGACCACTACGATTTTGGGGTATTGTGAGCTTTTTTGTCAACGACTGTGCATGCTTGTCAAAGAATAATTAATTGAAGTAAATTTTACTAAATTATTAGACCAATTGTTAAATCGTGATTTGATTCTCTGTTAGAAATGAGAAGAAAATGATAAGATGGAAGGTGCAATATGGACGAATGACTTACACGGAGAATTTTTTAAACCGTTGTGTTGATTACCAAATAAAATCTATTAAAATTTATTCCCCATTATCCTCTAAATCTTCAGTTTGATAATTTGGACGTCTTCGGGATTGACGATAACTTGCTCGTGAATCCCCGTCCGAAGGTCTCCTACTTTTAGCTCTCCTAGTCTTCTTCTTCCTACCTTGTTCAGCCTGGTACTCCTCATTACTGCTGCCATTTTCAGTTTCTGATGTTTTCTCAACGCTACCAAGATCGGTGGCATTGTCTGAAAGGGCTTTTGCAACGGGACCCTCACTAGGATCCTCATCCTTCGTTCCCTCGTCAAGATTTTCAAGATGAATATCTTGATCTGAAATCGGGGCTGCATACTCGTTTTCGTCACCTTCACTTGTTTCTTCAGATAATTCACTTGATTCGGGTGGCGGTGTTGTCGTTGTGGTCGTTGTTACCTTCTTAAATTTCTTGCGGGAAACTCGCCTGAATTTCCTAAGTTCAGACTCTGTCAATGCCACATCATCGTTTTCAGGTATTACTACTGGAACATCCTTGTCCACCATGGCTGGCTTCACTGGTTCTAGCTCAACAGGCAATGCTGATATTGGTATAGTGTCACTCTGTTCCGTTTTGGATAGTGTCGAAGAATCATCTTCAGTCTTTTCTGGCTCAGTGTTGATGTTTGCCTTTTGTTGCCGTCTAATCTTCTGAATTTTCTTCACTTTTCTTTGGGATATTTCTGGTGGCTCGGTTTCCACATCATCATTTTCAACCTTGGTCACCTTTGCCGTTTCTTCTTGTAACTTGGCTAGTTTGGGTGTATCATCTGTCAACCTCTTTTCAGGTTGAAAAACATCCGAGTTACATGAAGGACGTGAACGTGGGAGTAATCGCTCCCTTGAAAATCGATTGGTTTCTTGAGACTTTGTTAGGGACAAAGATTCTTTCTCTTTGTCGTTTGAAATGATTTCAGTGGACTGCTGGTTCTCAGAGGATGGAAGTGAGGGACCATCAGGATTTGACATTGGTTGGACATCTTGCTCTCCATCTGCTAATGCCGAAACTTTCACTTGATGTCTTCTCCCAAAGCTACGGGCTTCAGTATTTTCCAACAAGACATTCAGCATGAAAATGGTCACAAGGACAAACTTGGGGTACCCTCCCCAGAAACCCATTTTATTTACACAAAAAGGTATGAAAATTTAAAGCTTTAATTTACAAATAACTGTAACTGTACGATTAATCGACAATTGCCAGTAAAGAACTACTCTTGGAATTATTTTTAGCCAGTATTTTTATACAATTTTTATCATATTTCGACATTTTTCGAACAAAAAATTCAATTATGGGAATTCAAAAAAAATCGCATAACATCACGTATTTATCATGCAACAGTACAACTTATATAACGGATTTCATCAAGTATTTTATTTTATCAAAGTTCAAGCCAAAAGTAGAATGATTCATGACATGCATGACTGTACACGAATAGGTATAAACTGAGCTTGTTTTTAAAAACTCTCATATGAATATGAATGAGCGCTGCAAAAGTAGATTGTTGCGTTGCAAGTTGAAGGACATTTTTTGTTACTTTCAAAATTTAAGCAACATTGTTTTCTTTAATGTTAATTTTTTCTTGATGACGAAAATAAAATAGTTCTGCTAAATGTTAAAATATTGTACTTTTGCATGAAAATACATCCAAAACATAGGAATGCTTCGTATTCCGGAATTCATGGAACTAGAAATCTAACATTTTTTGGCAATATTATAATTATAATGCTTGAGGCTATAATGTTAAAAAGTCGTAAAAATTATGACGATGAAAAATAACCGCATTTATTTTTCGTAAGTCGTAAAAAATGCAATATGCGCGTACCTATGCTAAAAATAGTATGCCGTATGGACTTGCTAATTAGTAGCATAACTGTTAAACAAATCAGGAAGTAAAGAAATATTTATTTGAACAAAAAATCATCTTTTTACATTTATCTTGTGAACTTCACAGAAATATTATAGAGATACATAATATATTTATTGCATTTGCATAATCTCGCGCATCAGTTTGTTTTTGTGCTACCTGACTAATCCAGGAAAATTACAAGATTATTATTTTTTAGTCAATTTCATCGCTGGAGAACGCTCCTGTTCTTTGCTTGGGTGCTGCTGTTCTAGTCGTCATTCTGGGATTCTTGGACCCATTGCTACTGGAACTGGATCTTCTTGATTTTTTCTTGGTTGAACCACTCCCGTGTTGGGAAGGGGCAGAAAATGGCATTTCTTCCATGTTATATTCCTCAATAGATGAACTGTCTTCTTTGATTGCCAATGGCTTTATCGATGACGTTTCTTTCTTGGATGAGGTTCCATCCCCATTTTTGGGCCTTTTCGATCTCGATGATTTTCTGCTACTTGAACTTTCCACTTTTCTTGCAGATTCAGTTGTAACAGATTCTGGTTCAGCTTCTGCGGATTCCAAGTCCGGATTTTCGACCAGTTGAATCACAGAAGGGGCCTTCTGTCTTCGCTCTGATGCTTTCCTACCTTTTTCTCGCTTACTCTCCCCTTTTGACTTCCGGAGAGTAGGGAAAAGGGACTCCTCACCGTCATCATCCTCAATTTCCCCGGAATCCCCCTTTTGATTTTTGGGAGCTGTTGTGGTACTTGTAGTTTGATTGTCTTTGCTTTTGGAATGCTTAGAACCTTTTTTGGAACTTTGTTTTGAAGAATTTTTGGAAGCTCGAGGTGCTGCTGTCGTCACCTCTTCTTCCTCGTCATTTTCTTCACTGCTTTCCCGTTTGTTCCGAGGGGGTTGAGTCTGCTTGCTTTTCTTGTGGCTACTAGACTTGGATGTTGTTGACGTGGGTGTTTCCGTAGTCGTTGATGATTTGGGTTTAGGTGCTTTAGTTTTAGATTTCTGGTGTTTTCCATGATCCCCAGATTTCGCCTTTGGTTTCAAAGTCACAACTTCCTCCTCCTCACTACTAGCTGATCCTTCATTATCCTCTTCAGTAGCAGAAGACTCATCATTCTTAGAGGGTCTGGGAACGTATTTAATCGCTGTATTAGACCCTGATTTCACTAAAGCCTTAGTTTCCGGTTTCCCTCCCGCAACTTGAGAGTAGCCTGTCACTGTAATAACTTTTTGTTGGCTTTCTTCTTGGCTTAATGTTGCATCTTCCTCCTCATCATCACCCCAGTCAGTTTTTTCTCCTCCTTTATCTTCTTCTTCTTCCTCGTCATCATCATCGTCATCACTTACACGGTGTAAAATGGGATTGTTGTAAAAGTTCTTTGGATGCTTGTTCTGAGTTTTTTTGGTGGATGAAGGGGACGTAGATGTGGTACTTAAGTCTTCCTCCAAAACTCCAAAATGTCCACCTTTACAAATCACAGAAACACGAGAGCGCGTCAGTCTGCCCGCACTAGTGGAACTTGTTCCACTTGTTCGTTTAGTTGTGGGTGATGATTTCGTAGAAGATGAAAGGGGTGACGATGACGAAGAAGAGGATGTGACATCTTTATTGGTGGAAGTTGTTGACAAAACTTTTGTGGGATACTCTTCACTTGACTCCGGATCTGGCTCTTGAACTGAAGTATCCTGAATTCGAGATTCCGATGATATTTCGACATCGTAACTCTTATTCTTCGAGTGCGTGCCCCCTTTCACACTACGACACTCCACTAGAAAGACAAAACTTAGTAAACTTAGGATAACTGCTGCCCCTGCAATTAAAAGACAATTTCGCATTTTATTGCTTGGCTTTTGGCGAAGCCTTGTGGGATGGGGGCAGTTTTTATCCGTTTTGTCTGGCACAATTCCAGAAGATGGATGATTTCGTATAACAATTTGTTCTAAGAAATGCTTAAATTCCCCTTCGTCCTGGCTTGTCTGTGGACTAACGCGAGCACGTGGCAGTGAAAAATTATCCTTATTATTACAATTGATTATGTTGTTGCAACAGTTATTACTGCTGATGCTATTGTTCTTGTCAACACTGTTACTTTTTTGCAAATTCAAATGATCTATCCGGACACCGGCGGAAGTCGGAGAGAAATGAAGAGTATTTGACTTCATGCTTGTCCTCTTATTAAGTCTACCTCATTATAAGTGTGGCCAATTTATTGCAACAACAATCTATAACAAGTGATAATCCTTTATCCCATTTAATTATTGACTGATTGACCACATACACACGCGTTGGGGAATCTAGTAGGTGGCTTGCTGAGGCTAGAGACAAAATAAACCTAGTTTTGTCACACTTTTTGATTGAGCATGCAAGGCAAACCACTTCTACAGGTCTTGAAGCTATAATGTATTGTCATTGATTTATTTTTAATGAATAGTAAAATCGTTATCGTAAGCTATATATTATTCAATCCCCTTCATTCTTATGAAGGTGGATTCAAACTAATTTTTAATGTGGGATACATTTTAAAAGTGGAAGTATATTTGTTGTCTGTTGTACAGGTCAATTACACTGTAGCTGTTTTTATGTTTACGGCGAGCATAAACAATGTTTAAACAGCGACAGTTTTTAATGAGCATTTAAAAAACATTATATCAAGGAATACGATACATTGACGGTTAGGTGTAGGTGTATTCAGTATGTCAATTAATACAAGCATGAAAAAAATGCAAAACGTAGTCATCACAGTCATCAGTGTTTCTGACTAAGACAAAGCATGAGAACGTTTTGGACTCCCACAGTTCAAGGTGCCTGGGTCATCATTACCGACATTTTTGTTGGGGAATTGCACTATCTCTTTTTTTGCAGTGAATGCAAAAAGCATTATGATTAGGGACATTGAGCATCATCTGCAATGAGTACAGCACAATGCGAATTACATAAATTTATCATGTCACTCTCAAATAACTTTGCATCGCATAAAATGCAGTGTTAGTGTAAACAGGAGAATTACCTGAGACGAAATTTTGCATTTTCCTGCACTTCATGTATGCAAAATGCACACATTTCCTAAACCATTTTGTAATTTAATACTTTTAATTGTTCTAAATCTTCGACATGCCCTTAGCAGTTAGAAATTATTGACCTAATCTAATCAGCTTCAGTGAACAAAAACCTAGAGATGACTCTGCTACGGAACGACAAAACAGAAACATTGACTATTGACTCCTATAAGAAAGGTAATGGGAAACAGGATTTTGGTGAGAACATTCACACGTAAGCATGT
>JAQFZG010005540.1:0-10214 GCA_034695465.1 Entomobrya nicoleti
TTTGTTACATTTTAAGTGGCTAGTTTATGTCAAATATGTCCGGTTATAAATGGGGAAGAAGCTAAGTAAAAATGTATTGTTGAGGTCCGAGGTTGTAGCGGTTTTATTGTAACTGAGGATAAGGTATTACGATAAGGAAGAGTTAATGTTTGTATTGTTACTACACATCCTTATATACTATTATATTACGTACAACACACTTTAGGTAAATATAGAATATACAAACATGTTGTCCAAAAAATACTATCTTATCTTACTTAAATATTACACATATTAGGTAGTATAAATATCATATTATATTATTGTATATGTCATGTGGTGTAGTATTTTGCACTATTGTTGATGATATTGAGACTCTCCAGACGAACAGTCACCAAAATGTTCAACCTGCAAAAAAACACAGATCAGATCAACAAGCAAGCTGTAGTAAATTGTAAGCATAAAAATGGTTTAAAAACTGAAGTTGTGTTTGACGTTTATGATGATAATAAAACATCCATGTATTTATATATCTTCCTACTAGGAACGTACATTGCATACTTATTCTAATATCCACATTTGATAAAGATACACATTATAAATATAGATATGATATGACAGAGAGATGATGGGAGTTTGATTGAATTTTTGCTGGGGACGATGATGATTACTATTTGCTTTGATGATGTGGAAAAGTAACAGAGTTGAAAGCAGAAGAGAAACGATTTTTTAAAAATAAGCTGTATATTATATACTGATGTAGATGATAAAATTATGATGATGATATGAGAGGATACATAAGTGTATGAGAGTTGATGTTGATTAGGATGAAGAGAACACTACTGAATAAGCTGATGATGATGATAATATGATATGATGTGTGAGTGTTAAGCATGGGTAGAAAGGAGGTTTTTTATTACGAATATTATGAAAAAAGATGAAGCCTTGCAGTAAACAAAAAATTATAACATACACAGAAATACACTAAAATGATGGTTTTTATCCAAGAAAAAACTATCATAATATTATAATCTATTGAATATATATAAAAGTTTTACTATTATTATATATATTTGTGCTGCTGATGATACTGCAATCTGAGTAATACCTGGTCATATATTACCTACTACTAAAAGCTAAACTATTAAACTAAAAAAACAAAACACTGCAAAACATTATTATGATTATTATAATAAAATAATTATGATTATAATATTTAAAGATAAAAAACTGATGTTTCTGATGTTGAATTAAAAACAAGGAGAAGAGGTAAAAAAAATTAATGATAAGCAATTATTATTCTGGTGAAAAGATGAGAAGATGAAAAAAAAAACAAGATGATGATGAAAATATTAAATAGCTCACCCTAGAATTGGGGAAATGAGCTAATTATGTTATTTGCTGCTACTGCATTACAACAACAACATAGACATAATTCAAAATACACTATTTACTATTATTATTACTCTACTATCTATATTATATATTATATAATTATTCAATGTAGCTGTTTAAGATATTATACGGTTATTATATATTAATAATATTATCAAATTGTTAAATCAACATCCGATGAACAAGTCTAAAAAAATAAACAATGATCGTTTAAAAAATTAATTACTTCATTACTCGTAACTTTTACGTTTTAACATTGCCCTTCACAATTTTAGCATCAATTTAACCATGAACCCTGCATAATTATTTTTATGATGATGGCATATTAACGTATTCATTCATGCTCTCGTTGAAAAAATCATCACACGTATAAATTGTAATCATGAAAGAGGGAAGTGAAACAATGGGCTATAATTTTCATGAAAATATAAAAACAACAGCGAAAAGGCATAAAAACAAACTCTTTCAAGGTATTACTGAATAAAACAGTCGTAAATTATTGCACGTCTCGTTGGATAAAAATGTTTATTCTCCATGCATTTATTACCGAAAGAAATAACCGTCCAATCGTCAACGTGTCATGACGCACGCAAGTTTTGGGATCGATCTTCGAGCACATTATTATCATTAAATTGCATATATTTAATCTCTGTGTTGCATTGACTGGTGATGCGTAATATTGAATACAGCATACAATCTTTCCCCTTGTTTCTCGACATTTTATCACCTCAATGCTACGAACATACCCAAAAACCTTAAAACTCAATCATGCACCCAGAGACATAAAAAATGTACTCCATTCTGTAGTAAGTAATATCATTAATGATGCCTCACCACCACCATATATCGTTCTTTTTGAATATTTTCATAACAAAATAGCGTTATAATTTTAAAATTTATAAATTATTTACATGTGTACATACTCAGCGGGTTTATTCGCAAATTTCAGGCCCTAAGTAAGTAAAATGGATGTTTGAGTTTGTAATTTTTATAGTGCTTATTATTATAATATTGCTTTTTAGTGTATATTTTTTGCTATGATGTAATATGTGTGTGCTTTCATATTATTTTTTTATGTTTTGATTGTCAGGGGCTTTAAAACCTCATAAATTTAAATGATTTCCTGATAATAAATGCAAATTGAGTGTTGATAAACTTGTATTCGACATTACTTGAACATGTACCAATCACTAACACAAAAGTGTTCGCAAAAATCACTTGAAATCTATGTAATACATAATATATAAATGAAAAAGTTGGCGATGCGATGATGCTGATGGCAGTTGAAAAAGAATTAAAATGCAATGCAATGTTATTAATTTTATATTTTACAGTATAAACTGATTCACTCCTTTTTTCCTCGTCATCTTAAATTTTCCAAGTTCTTCAGCCATTACACTGCTAAAATCATCACGCTAACATGTGTGTAAATAAGGCTGTACATGGGCAAGATCCTCCTGCTAATAAACCATAAGCAAAGTTTAATGTCATAATATTACACATGTCAAAAGACAAGTGAGTGTTGAGTTACAATTTAATTCATATGCTGTTCTCTTCTCCGAGGGCCATGAGATACTGATAATGAATGAGTCATCGACATCATGATGATAACTGACAGGATACACTTCTTCTTGCACATAATTCACAGCTCTTACGGATGATGATACTTGTTTGCTGTCGTACGAGATTAACAGAACTTTTTCGTACAACAGAGCATCTCATACACGTACACATGAAGATGAAGTACACCAGAAATACGTATGTATGTAAAATGTAACCAACCTCATCAATAAACTAATTTCGCAAATAAACAATACTACGTTTCATTGATATCCTATTAGCCTTTTAATCCCATTTTCCCCACCCAGTACCTAACTAATAACCTAACTATAAACTTCTCAACTCATCGTCAGCAGCGTCATAGTCCTATCGTATTTCCTGATTTTGATTTTTAGTATAAAGTACAAAAGAGTTGACAGCAATCAACAGCGTCGCAAACAATGGAAAATGTTACATTGGTATATTTCGCGGATGGCGACACTACTTAGAATTATGAGCGTGTGCGCAGCATTGCTTGAAAAGGTTTAATTTGCATTAATATTGGGGGATGATTTTTACCAAGAAATTTTGCAAAAGCACTACCTGAATTTGTAGTGGATAATAACTAACTGCCGCTGATAATGATTACGGTGAAGTTAAAAAGGTATAAAAGATGTCAGGAAAAATATCTACATTGGAATGAGAGACACCATGAACATTACATTGTTATTGCCAATTATTTACGTACACCGGTAATTTTCATGAACACAAGAAAAATGGTAGGAGATAATAATATGGAGCTGCTTTTCCTCTGACTGACTGCTATCGCTGTTGTTGTGAGCACTTAAACTTGCATTCTTGAAATAACTGCTTTAGGCCTGCTTGTCATTTAAATCGTATGACGTGGACAATTTTTGTCGCCTTGTAATTTTTGATTGTCTGGATTCTTGGAAAACAGCAGATGCAGTCGTATTAGATGTTTAGTTAAGTGAACAGAGACAAGCAGAGAAGATTCGTTCAAAGTACAATAAATATAAATTTTATTTTCAATAAAAAATAGGGTTTTTAGTATAAAATGTATTGTACATTTATCAACAACACATTTTTACATTATTATTACCGAATAGCCTGAACAAGCTGCTGAGACGTAGCAGGTAGCTTTTTAAATGATAATACCGTGATACAACGGTGATGTCTACCCCCTGAGCATTTCTTGGCAATAAAAAAGGAAAATGGCCTTTTTAAAAATTATCAAAAATTACACATTTTAGAAATTAAGTATGTAAATATGATTTGCCACAAGGAGCAGCACATCTGGATGAAAAAAATCTTGGAAGGACGCAGAAACTAAATAAAAGCTCCCTGGTAAACTAGGATTTGATGCGTTGGTCATTAACATAATGTATAACGATAATGAATTCAATGGCATAACGATATACATAACAAAGGTAGTCCATTTTCTCATCCAAGGCAAGAAACTACTCAACTACTCCAGCCCGTTTCAAAGCAAGCAATCCAAACACTACCAACTACCTACCAAATGTATCTCTATTTCATGAATATGATCATGGTGAGACATAGAAAGGAACGAATAATGAATCAAACAGAATTTCGAATTTTAAAGCAGGTTTAGTAAAGTTTTTGATGGTATCTCAGAACATCTTAATTTCCTTTACTAATGGCAAACAAAATTTCTTCCCACTTACAACCCTCTCTCCCCCACTCCTTGCCTGTTACACCGTTGCTTTAACTCTGGTCATTTACCAAAAAGTCATTATTTCACACGATGGTTTTGCTTTGCATTAAACTCATCATAAAAACCTAATATAGGTTGGTTACTAAATGATAAGGTTGCCTTCATATCTTATCATATCGGCTTGTTATGTTACGTTTTGTAACATGTGCCAACCGGAATATATTACTTTTAAACATCATTAGTGGTAAACGAACTTACAACCAAAAGATCCTTTAAAACATATTATGTAGCATACATCCATATTTAATCACTATGCTTGAACGTGAATATCCATCCATCCATCCATCGTCTTCATCAAGAAAGAAAAAGAATATGAGATGATCTTCCAAAATTTAAACATTTTTTGTTGTCACGAACCCCTTGTAGCAAATAATGATAATAACTACTACTACACAACCCCCACCATACGAAACATTTTTGTTGCGTATTTCATTTTTCACGCCATATTCTAAATTTTTCTCTTGATTTTCATAAGCATTAAATGTAATTTGAGCCCCTCCTGGTATACATGCATAAATGCAACAGTACCTCTCTTTTTCATTTTTTGGTCTTCTTTTCTTGATTGCTATAACTCACCTGGCTGGTTTTTTTCACCTTACATACGAGAAGTACACAAGTACAAACAGTCAGTCATATTATATATTATATTGATATAGTTATGGAACTCACGACAAATTAGAATACTTAATGAAATCAGTCGTATTCAGGTACTCGTAATGTTGCAATCTAGTCCATTAAAAACTTCAGTTTTCAACTCTTCTTCTCGTGCATGAGGAAAAAACTCGCATTTTGTAAGTACTTTAAGACTGTTCGAGAACGAGACGTGTTAAGAGTTCAATATTTGCTTAATGGGGATTAACAATGGAATTAAATCAGCGCAGGTGTATTTTTTCTTCCTATTCTCGATAAAAAACCATCAAAGACTAGAAAAGTCATTCTCCTAGAAAGACTATTATTATAATAACTAAACAGGGAAGGCAAATGCTGTAAAACGATCTTATTTTGCAGAACAAGAAGATGATGATGATCAGTAGAACACATATTATTAACTTGGACGGATGCTATAAATACTACTTTCGTACGCAGTTGTAATATTTATTGCTTTTCTACTAGCTTATTTACCAGCATCATAATCTATCTATCCTCATCAAGCGATTTTTTTTCATTAAAAAGCACTCCACAGTCAGTCGTCTTTTCCAAGTAAATCACTTTTGTGTGAAAATAGGTTTTTCTTTCTAGATTTATTCATTTGCGGTTGAAACGCTATAATATTTTATAATAGCATACATGGAATTAACTATCGTAAAAAGAAATTAACTATATCTGAGGATATCTGCAGAACCGTGCTGAAACGAAACAGCTCTTGCAAATATATTATCTGATCTAATTCAAAAATATATGTAAGCTAATATTATACCTCAGACCTGTTGATTCTCGTCGTAAAATTACTATTTTTTGTTGTTCTCCCGTAGTAAAGGGCACACATGCAAAATAAATATTCACAGAGTATTTACTGCTACTACCACCATACTTACCATTGCCATCTTATACTCACCACCACACCGCCACCACCGTTTCTAAAGCGACGCTGAGAATAAAAAAGAATTGAATTACATTTTAGTGTTAAATCCACTACTACTATGCTACGTTTAGTTTCATATGCGTCGTTTTTTTTGTTATCTGAATATTTGCTATGTGTACATTAGAAGCAGTACAGTCAAACTTTGTTGTAACGTCCTTAGATATAACGTATATTTGCTGTAACGTACCAATTTTGTGTCGCCCGGATTCGGGTATACACAAAACAATGTTAATTTTGATAGATATAACGTACTCCGTTATACCGTATCCGTACTTATTACGTACCAAAATTAGCGGTCCCAAGGCTTGTTTACTATGCTGTATAACGTACTTTTACGACTTAAATACAGTCAGATGTTCATTTTACATGGCAAAGTTTACGTTTTGAACAAGTACCCTTTGTTTTGCATGCACAAATCTTGAAATTCTGTGTGAACTACAGCAACTTTATGTGATTTTTGGTTTTTTCTCAGAAGATATAAATAAAAGTGATAAGCATTGCTGATTTTTTAAGCCTGTTGCAATGAAGGCGAAAGAAAAATATGTTTCCCGCTAATTATTTATCGAGTTTTTTATACCGTACTGGTTCGTTATAGCTATAACGTACTGGTACGTTATAGTTATTACGTACTGCATTTGTAACGTACTCTCAGCATGTCGCCCTTGACGGTACGTTATAACGAAGTTTGACTGTATAAAAGTATCCATTATTGTACATATATGCTTTTTACTACGATTTCACAAACCGGCCAAACAAGTCAAGTCCTTGATTTGATGTTGATGTTCACTCACTGCTCTGTTGCTGCTGCTGATGATGATGATGAGATCATATAAGAAGAGAAACAACAAATTATGCGAATGAAAAACACCTTAAAATTATGTATTTGACGTGGTTTGAGCGTAATTAATTCTGCAGGTTGACTGTTATTTTCTTTCTGTTGTGGCTAGCATCAGTTGCTTCTGCTGCTGATGAGCTGATCTCTCTTGCTATGATTTTATACTCTAGTCATCACCTGTAGCTTTGAAATATGATCTCACCTGTACGAACCACGCACGTACGTACTACTACGGACACAAGGCGACGAACGACCAATAAGCAAGCTAGCGACTGAACCGAACTGATTATATAAAATACTAATAACAATAAGTTATTGCATTCATTTTCTTTTTAAAGCTGAAACGAAGAACAGCCTTTTTTATTGTTGGCTTCTCTCTCTCTCTCTGGCTCTATAGAATTATAAAATATATCG
This sequence comes from Entomobrya nicoleti, assembly GCA_034695465.1. Lineage (NCBI taxonomy): Eukaryota > Metazoa > Arthropoda > Collembola > Entomobryomorpha > Entomobryidae > Entomobrya > Entomobrya nicoleti. Next base: position 7,501 of record JAQFZG010005540.1, read on the forward strand.
TAATGGATTACGTGTACACAACTTTGGTAGGTATCCACTTTCATTTTATTCAGAGCAAACGAGATCCGGATTTTTAAAAACAGCCTTTCGCTCGCTCACTCACTCACACTCACTCGTAAAACGACAATGAGGCAAACGAGCAGTGCTGATTGAACGTTTGAAGGATAGTATTATATTTAATAGTGATAAAGTCTGATGGTTTGTGAGCTGAGATTTTTCAAATGTATAATCTTACAACACGACGACGGGTGGAATTACTCTTTTCCTCTTTGTGTACTTCTTTTTACTGCACTTCGTTAAATACATCACATTAGACATTTTAAATAATTGCATTGCTGCTTCATCCTGGTCAATACGATTGCAAAGTTATACTTCTTTTTAAAGAGTGGAAGCTGCTCTCTTTGCAATTGATTTATTTCTTTAAAGATACGCAATCTAACAAATGAATAAATAAATAACACAGCAGGATCAGTAGCATTGTTGTTTAGTCATCATTTCTTCTTTTATTCCTCGAAATAGACTAATTTTTCCAAACACCATTTTATCTCATATTATAAAACATTTTAAAGTAAAACTCATTAAAGTACCCAAAAAAAATCAACTCAATACTCGTCGAGCTCGACAGCTTTTCATCATTTAATTTGAATGTGGAAAAATTCTGAATATAAAATGATTGTAATGATGATGGTTATGATATGCTGAGAACTGCCATGTAGTAAAATTATATTTTCCGCAGTGGAGGACAACGTATTATACGTATGAATAGAATGTACCTCGTTCCATAATTTTTCAGATAAGTAAAAACGCTAACACAAGGTGAGGTTGGTTATGTGACTTGATTCTCATTCTTACAGTTTGCTCACAATAGCAAAATTATTAAGGTGAAGATTTTTTTTATCCACTATCATATTAGCAGCCAGATTTAGGAAAAAAGAATTTTTCAACTACCCAGGTAAAGAATAGGGAATGGCAACGAGAATATGTTTTTTATATTGTAATTGTAACGAAGCGTGGAACAATGCCTTTCTTACTTGTGTAAGTGTTGTGTAATATAAAGGAAAAAAAGAATGAGTAAGTTTGATAGTAAAAAAGGTTTTTATCGTGATTTGAGTATGTGATTATTTTATTCCACACGATTATCATTATGAATATAACGATGAAACTATGTTTTTGAAAGCATCAATTTCTACTCTGCTGGTGCTGATAATGCAGCTCACAAGTTATTATGCATCAGAGGCAACACACATAAAATTAAAGTACAACAAGTACAAAATTCTCATTCAACGTGTTATTAGAAATATATGTTACCTTCTTTTCCACCTTTTTCACTTTTTATTCCAAATCATGATTGTGTGGACCCGTAGAAAATGATAATATGTGTGGGTAGTCGGATACATACGTATATAACTAACTATGAATGTAGTATGTATTATGATTACATTGCACACACACACACACATTACCAAACTACAACAAAAACCCATAAAAAGCTATATCTATCACCAGCTTCCACTTACAATGTACATATAAATACTACATGGAGATGGTGACGCTGATGGTCAAGGATGGTTGGAAATAAATGGGCTGTTTGACTCGGAAGATGAATTTTTATATGAACGAGCACATCACCTCACAATCATCTTCGTCAAGCTACAACTTAGATAGAGAGCTCTTATAAAATAAGACTACACTACAGATTGTATTTGCGTAAACCCATATTCTACACTTTCTTGTGATAATATTATTTACTTAAAGTCTTTTAAAATTCTATCTTTTAAAGTATGTACTTTTTGCTTATAATATCTAGACACATATGTACTCTACTCATTAATGACGCTCTTTGTGAAGGTTTGAAAGATTTTATATTTATTTTGTTAGGTTCTGATATTGAATGCACAGAATAGTTTGTTATGTAATGGCAAGGAAAATGCTTTATCTTCATCACTTCGCTACGAGCGAAAAGCGGTACAAAATGGAAACGCATCTCTCTTAAATCTTTAACAAAAAGTATTACATAAAAGATACGTAGTAATATTGCAGAATTCGGGCGAAGAGGACTGTTTTCATTGTTACTATTATTTTTATTATGACTGCAGCCATCATCATCTTTTGCAGTCATGATGACGTTCATGCTGAATTTATTTGTGTGGCAGCCGACAGGAAGGTAGTTGTGAACGTGCTTGACTCCTGTGTATACGGCTTGATAAAAGCCTGCTAGGTAGGAATTTAGTGCAGAAGGGAAGATGGTAGACAAAAATGAATTTTACCTGATCTGATGAATGGCCTTAGAGCACGGTCGGCTACTTACATGAATAGAAGGCAGGATCTGAATGTGCTCTCTCGCACACTCACACAACAAAGTGGAGAGAGAGAGAATGAATAAGAAGAAAAGGAAATATAATAGGCAATGTATTATTTTCCAAAAAGGCAAAATGTGAAAGCGCACACACAACATACACGACTGACATACGGACGTAAATGTAATTTATCATAATATTAGAAAACTCACGGAGTGTAAAAACTTTACTTTTTTGTCTGCCTGCTGCTGGCTGCCGGTCTTGTACACTGTAATATATGCCATCTGCAAGAACAGCAAAATGTAAAGTTAGGAAGTAGAGGAAGAGAACGACTGTTTGTATGAGCAAGCACAGGGGATGGTGGTGATAGTCTCCTCATCCACATCTTCTCATTCATTCATTCATACTACTTCTCCC
>JAQFZG010005541.1:0-10214 GCA_034695465.1 Entomobrya nicoleti
CATCGCATCGTGCTGATAAATTTGTTTGGAAGGTTGTAACCCAAGCTGCTCCAAAGTATCTTCATTGTTTTCGAAAGTTCGATTGAATTTGTTACTGTGGTTGCATTTAGACCCGATATGATATCGACTACCAAAGTGTTAGAGTGCATGGTTTCATTTAATTCAGTAAGATTCAAATTGTCGATATCGACAAGGTTTTCAAATGTGAAAAAATTGGTTCGCAAAGCGCCAGTCAAATTTTGGATCGATGCTCCGACAACGCTGTTAATCGAACCTGTGTAGTTGGCAAGGTTTAGTTTCGTTTCGGCCTTCAGAGTAAATCCAAAGTCGTCTTCAGCATTTACTCGAGTAAATTCGAGCTGGTTGATGACTTCAGATATATTGGTTCTTACATCGAGAAATATTTGTTGTTCACTGAGTGGTCCACATTGGTTGGGAAGTCTGACAAACCATATTTTAGGATATGATCCTGTTACTGGATCTATTTCTAAAATTCTTTCGACAAACACAATTTTCTTCCTTAGGATCTCTTGGTCATCTGCCAGTTTTGATTCAAGTTTGGCAGAAAGGTCATCTTTATAAGTTTGAAGAAAACTTACAACTCCAGATATTACTAAGCGATCTGGGAAAGGTCCACCATTTCCGGGGTTAACATTGGGCACCTTGGTAACTACAAGGGCAAACGAGTCTATATACTTGTTAATATCCTGGACAAATGATATTGCGTTTGTTGCAAGCAGGTCAAAGTCAGTTCGGTCCTGAAAGTTCACTGACGAATGGATTACAAGAAACAACAGTTTCAAGTTTGTAATCTTTCCGGTGACCTGATTCATGAAAAAGTTGGCGGCTATATCTTCAACGTCTCCACGAGTGTCGTCAAAGCCAGGATAGTCATACATTGGAAGAGAGGAGGAGTTTGGTAGTGGCCCAGGCATATACACAAGCTCGGGAAATAAAGTTTTGGATTTTGTGGACGGTAAGCCTATTTTGTTATCTTCATCGATAATAACAAAATTGCAGTTTTCGGTTATCACAGACTCAAGTTTGTTTAAATTACTGGTGAGGATTTGGGCTAGAGTTGATTTCCCAGAACCAGTGTTGCCTAGCAATACGACAGCTTCGTTGACGTCGGTATAGTTGACCAGAAATTCGGAACCACGGGAAAGTAAAATCAAATAGTTCGATAGGTGGTTCGTTTTCTGGTGGAGGAGCTGGTGGTACTTCATTACATTCAGGCATTTCGCAGTCGTTTAACACGTTAGTGCTTCGAACTGTGACAACCTATATTAGATTTTTTGATAAAGGTTATATGAATTTGACTGAAATTTTGATAAATAGGTTAATATTTACATACCAAGGCGTAGCCAATTAAAATGGCTAAGCAGATTGTCGTCTTCATATTTCCGGTTTGCTTTTAGTCTAAGTTTTGGGATTTAATATGTAACTGTATTTAGACAAAGTATAATATGTCGTATGGTATTGTCATCTTTGATGCTTTTATAAATATCGTTTGGCTTTATGTAGCAATTTTTTTATTGAAAATCCATTGGGAAATGGAAATTCCAATTTAAAATTAGAACAATGTGATGTGATATACAAAGACAGATTATTTCAGTGATATTTTAGCCTCAATCAATGTCGATTATCATATCACTCATTTTATATTTCATATAACGACAGTTGAGCTTTAGCCACTGTCACTTTATACGAAGATGGATCTATTCATCTTAGTTATGCCATTAGTTTGCTTGTCTGTCCGTGAATGTCCTAACTTTGATATCCTCCAACTGACTTTCTTCAACCTTGACATACATAATTCTTAGGTCAAGGGCTCCAACGGTGTTGAGTTTCAGCCTCCCCATGGGGGCGGGAGGTTTTAGATGATAACATAATGGCTCATGGACAAATAGTTTTATTCAATAATTGAATGGAGGGTTTAAAGTCGATTAACATTTGTCAAGTAACCACAGGTCTAATTACATCACCAGAGGTAAAAATGGAAAAATTATATATACACAGCTGCATGTATGTTTGTCACATTTTTCAGATTACATGTCTGATTACATTCAAATTTTTCTACGTATTGTCTTCATGTCTTTACATGATTTGTTTTAGTTGAAATCACATGTTGTAAAATAAAAATGTTGTGTAAAGAGCCAAACTTCAGTCTAGCTTAAGTTTTAAATAAAATCAAACGGGTATAATCCTTATGATTTAATTATTTAATCTTTGACTAATCTAGATGACTGTTAAATAATATTTTTGACTCAAAATTTGATAACACAAATGCTATAAACATAAAACAATTGTTTCAAGTGATATGCATAAAAACAAATACATATTTTAACACGTGCAAACTTAAAGCTTGGTTATAAGTCAAAAAGCACACCTGAATATTGCGATGCATAGCTGTCAAAGTTCTGCGTCATTTAAAGTTGACAGTATCCGTCAAAATTGTACGATGATGTAATTTTAAAAAATACATGCTTTTAGTTATTACAGAGCAGATGCAAAAAAAGATGCAGAGAACTGGATACAGTTTATAACGTACTTGTCATACATGCCTCAATCAGGGATAAAAGTATATCATTTGTAATAATTCTCTTTTGCAACAAAGTTCTAATCTGTTTTACATCAATCTGTCTAATCTGGCATTGCTAAAATTCTTCTTAACATTTTTAATACCATTGGCAAGTCACACCACAATTTTTTTAGGTTCAATTTTTATACACTTAACGCATGCGCAATGCAATTGAAATTACATCATACGATTAACCGGAACTACTTGACATGTCATTTTATTACCATCATAAATATGTACCATACGGTAACACTAATATTTAGGCATGTGCTTTATACTTAAATATGCAAGTGTCATAATGGGTTATTTACCAGCGGAGGGAGTAAAAAGCAAGAGCCGTGTTAAGGCAAAGCAGAACAATATATTTACACAGTGATGATAATATTTGTTAGGGTATCTTTCCCCTTTCTATTTTATTCGCCAAATTGTTCTCATTGAGAATTCTTTTGAAAACTGTTAAAGTTTAATTCGTTCGACTCATCGTGCCTCACACCCTAAATTACAGGAAATCGGCTCGTTTCTCCAAACGTCTTTTTATATTTTTCAGTACACTTTTACACATTAGATTTATTTAATTAAAAACATATATATTTGAAGGCTCCACCGAGACTCGAACTCAGATCGCAGGATTCAAAGTCCTGTGTGCTAACCATTTACACCATGGAGCCGTGTCTAAATAATATTAAATATTTAATGACTTCCGTTAATTGATTTCACTTACCAGTTAAAAGACCAGTTAGTACTGCAGCACCTAATTTATTGCTACATAGTAGAGTACAAATTCAAAACTTAATGTTGCTTATATAAAATAATATCACTTTCCGTATCTATATTGCAAGTTTGACCTTGTCCCTGATTAACTTTTCATTCATCAGCATTTTATATCCTTTGCTAGTAGCTCACTGATGGCTCATGTGTAAATCTTCAACAGTATCATCTCAGCTGGAATATGTGCACGGTGTATTCGTTTACATAGCTCGAATCAGATTACTTGCAATGATGTTCATTTCATTTTACTTTTATTGCTGTAAAAGAATTTGTTTGTTTTCGTTATGCAAAAAGTTATGTGATTGCTTTATGATAAACAACGTCAATTTAACTAATTCAAAGTTAATTATTTTTTTATAATTTTTATGTTTTAAAATCACAATAAATCTTTGGTAATTGATACTAATTATTTCTTAAATATACCATCCAATATAAATAAATATCAATTATTTTCTGCAGTCCGGATATCTTAACGTTCGTATAAGGTACTTCGCAGCAGCCATTTTTGCTTGTTTAATTGTTGTCCCAACTCCAGTAACAAATGGTAATTTAGGAACCTTTAAATACACTCCCTGGTAATGCGATTGGATATTTTCCTTTTCTTGTGAATTTTTATTATTTTTCGACGAAGGCTTGATAAACACGACTTTTCCAGGAAACTGTTCATAAAGTTCTCTGAGCGGCGATTTGGGGATATTTTTAGAGAATGCCTCTGAAATTAATAAATGTAAAATATATCTACTGACATTATATCAAATAAAAATATTTATTGAAATAAATTTTAACGATTCATTTTACCCAATTCATTCTTCATCAGTCTATAAAATAATGCCCAAACTGTATCAACTGAATTTCCACTGTCTACAAAAACCGCCCCCGCGATCGACTCAAATAAGTCTCCTAAAACTTTTGGAACATCAATTTCTTGTACCGTAGGGCACTCAAAATCGCCCAATAATTTGCACTGTAAATTAATTAAAGAAACAATGAAAAAATTATTAAACCTCACGGTTTTATAGTAACGTATAAAATAAATAGCCTTTTTTATACTGTAATCACCGGATCCGATACTTGGTGACTGTTTTCCTCCTGATACATCACAAACTGATCAATGAAATACTTCAGCTTTTCGCTGTGATATCGGAGAAACTTGTGAAAGCCATAACGCACCGTTAGACATGCAAATGTAACGTTATTTACTAACGCCATTCTAAGATCGGTTATTTTACCCGGATCACTGATTTTAGTTTCCTTTAAGATATAATTGGTAACTAGAAAATCTAAAAAACAAACAAAAAAACTTGTCAATTAATTTTAATTTACAAATTTTTATCAAAATCAAGAAATATTTTACATCCATGATTTACCTAGTATCGCATCTCCCACAAATTCCAGTCGTTCATAACATCTTGTCTCCGTGTTTCCCATAAATGTTGGATGAGTCAGTGCTTCCAGTACAATCCACTTGTTTTTGAATTCGTACTGCAATACTTTTTCCAAATCTTCCACAAAAGCCATTGGAAAATTCAAATCTGAAATATCACTCGTTTTTGTTGGTTCCAAAGTGGGCACTGTACTTTCTCTAGAATATTTTTCTGCACTCCCATCCTTTAGAGGGCCACGCATTCCAAGATAGTCGATAATCCTAAAAGAACCATCCAATCCTCCATTTATGAAATAGGCTCCAATTAGTGCCTCAGCACAGTCCGCCACACTTTTATCCCCAACTCGTGAATGTGTATACGTTGTATGGTCAACCTTTTTATTTTTCGCCTTAATACCCTCAATCTGTTCGTTGTATCCCAGTTCATTAGCCAAAACCAAATCCTCTAAATTATCAATTGGAACAGTAAATCCACTTGGTAGCCAGCTCTTATTTGGAATAAAAATGCTTCCACTGAGCAATTCCTCCAACTCATGCTTCTTTCCAATTTGATAAAGATGTAAATTCGATATCAGCTTTGTTCTCAGTTGTGTCATTTTCCCTTCGTCCCAGTTTGGAAATGAATGAAATATGTGCAAACTTGCAACTAATTTCAACACAGAGTCTCCCATAACCTCTAATTTCTCCAGGCTCACAATATCCTGAGCATTAGATAGTGTCAATGCTTCCATTATTGTTTGCATGGGCGGACCTTTCTCTGTTGTGAAATCAGTTTCCTTATCGAAATGATATGACTTTACTGTCTTGATATCAATGAGATTATCACAAACGTTTGATTTATAGTTTGGTGGGTCAGGTAGTGCGTATTTGGTGTCCCTTATTGACATCCTGTTGAATTGTTGAATAGTTTCCCAGTCGATATCGTATGGATTAATTGTCTCCAAAAGGACAATATTTTCTTGTTTTGGTTCGATTTTAGTTTCCAAATTATGTTGTGTCGTTCTCGTTATTGGAATATCCGCTTGCTCTAAAGCAAAATCAGCACCATCTGAAATAACTTGCTCATCAATTTCCATTTCTTCAAAATTATCAGAATCCACATCCCAACTGAAATATTTCCCTACTTTCCTTCTCAGCTCGTTTGCCACTAACAAACGATAAATTCGGTGGAGCACCGAAGGTAAAAATTTCCCTTGAACAAACAAACTTGCTGGTAAGATGTGTATATTCACCAACTCTGGAGGAATCATCAACGCCTCTGATCTCTTCTCTTTTCGAATTTCATAACTGTCAACTTTCTCCGTCAGAAAGTTAAGATTATGTCCAATAGCTTTGTAGTGGATAAGTGGAAACTCGGGATGAAATATTTCCACTTCATGTTTTTCGCTAAAGTATTTTAGATAAGATGAATATTTTGACTCTGGGAAAGCCGAACGTGCGTCATGATTTGTCACGCTTAAAGTACAAATGAGTTCGATATCTTTCTTGTACCAAGGGACTAGTAACTTATTAACGTAGTTCATTCGATCGAATTTCATGTGAATTCTAGATTCCTCATTTGCTGGTTTGAATACTATGTCTTGAATTAGCTTCCAGTCAATTTCTATTGATTTTGCCAACGTGTAAAGGAGCAATCATAACAGTTCGTTGAGGATCTTGTTTCAATTTTTCATCATCAATACCAAATACAAAATGGCAAAGAAATTCTTGAAATTTTTCCAATGACATAAGTTGATCGGATGATAACGTATTTTGGTTCAAGTAAACTTTTTCCAGATAGACGTTGAAAATTCCAAAGTGGGCTTTTAATGTAAATGATGGTAAATCATCTAATTTCGCATTTGTAACAATTCCAAAGAAAAATCCATAGTTGTCAAATTTGTACAGATTCTCAGTATTCATATCTCCCGTAAATTTACCGATTTGAATATCAATCTTGTAGACCAGTGGCATGAGGTCCTCTTGGATTGGAGTAGTTTTTCTGAAAATTGTGGGTTCCTTCTTCCGATACCACTGTGTTCTCTTTTTACTCCCAATTTTTCCATCAGCAACTTTCATTTCCTCATCAAAATGATTTTTAAGATCCTTTAAAAACTGACACTTTTCAACTTCATTTTCAATGCTTCTTCGTTTTGGTAACAGATATTCATCCAACTCATCGTTTTCGTAAAGCTTTTTATAGCATTTTAAAAATGCAGACCTTTTTGCTAAAGTTTTATTTGGCATCCAGTCTCCCTGCACTATATCCCGAACAGGTGATAAAATTGGTAACATTACCCGTGCCTTAAACTGTTTTTTAATTCCAACGTTCTGTTCTTCATTCCAAGAAATTGGTGATAGGGTAGCAATTTTATCACAAGATAGCCCATTACAGTATTTGTGAACTAGCGACACAGCCTTTATTGCAGTTATCTTTAAACCGTTCGGGTTATCGATTGGTTTAAATGGTGGAATGAGATCTTCCTGAATTGTTGAATAATCCTCTTCATTTTCGTTTTCACCAACATGAGTAGCCTTAGCTTCCAGTACTGCTGCCAATCGAATATTATACTTCACATATTTTTCAATAAGTTGTTTTTCCTTTTCCCAATCCTTCGTATTGATAAGGGCATAGCATAAAGCTCCCTTTATTCTTGCCCGACCCAATGACTGTACAAATGACGGATATGTTTCAATTCTATCAAATCGAATCACAAGATTACAGTCTGGTACATCTAGTCCTTCCTCCACAACTTGTGTAGCCACCAGTAAATTTATTTGTCCTTTTTTAAATTGCTTTAAAATATCGTCCTGTCTTTTTGCCGAGAAACGAGCTAGTTCCACGTCGCCTATGACAGTACACTGGCCCATCATTACTTCCGGTTTGATAAAATCCAGTTCATATTTTCCAGCTTCTTCCAAATACCAGCGGAGTACTTGTGCAGTTATTCGTTTTTGACAGAAGATAATCCCGCAAAGCCGGTTTTCATTTAAGGAAGGCTTCCATTTAGCCAAGATATCCCAAAGGACTTCAACTTTATTTGAAACACAGTGACGTAATTTGTAGATTTCTGGATCCACCTTGAACTTTTTTCCATTTTCATCTATGGTGACGTGTTTGACCAATTGGTTCATCCAGTTGTCCAGTTTTTTGATGAATTGAAATATAGTAGTTTTGGCAGCTTCTAATAGCATTGTAATATTGGGTTCAACTTCCACAATCTCGATGAAATCAGAATTCGAAACATTGTTTGGTTGAAATTGTAATTTTCCAATCCACTGATTCAAATAAAGAATTTTTAACCTTGCTGCTAATATACAGCAATATGGACCTGTAAAAATATGACTTATTATACTCACTAGATTCCTTAATTCCTTGAGATATATTTTGAATAAATTTTAGAATAACCGCTTACCCAACTCTTCGAACGTTGCCAGCAAATCTTTTAATAAGGTGGCAAGTTTTTCTGGTGCTCTCTTTTTCTTCTTGTTTATTTGTTCTTCAGATGTTAATGATGGATGATTTACCTTTTCTACGACAGAAATGTTTTCCTCCTTTCCAAAATTTTTAGGAACCGATTTAAGCAGTATTTCCACAAGTTTTGTAACGTCTTCACATATTGTATCACTTCGTGTATGTTTCGTGACGTAAGGAAGACCTTTGAGAACGACACTTGTCGAGTTTCTATAAAATATTAAAATATTTAAATCAGTACTTAATTTTTACTAAAGTTCGAAAGTTTCATATCATTCACTATCATTGACATAATAAATAAGTTTAAATAAATAGTTACTTTAGAACTTCCTCGTAATTTTTATGTGTGTATGCTTTGCAACATAGTCGACTTTCAATATCCTTTATATCTGCCTCAATATGTGATGGGTCTAAATGACCTTTATTGATTATGGTGGCCGTAAGTCCAAGAATTTTTGAAACTGATCCCAATCCAATTTCGCATTGATGAGTAACATACAGTTGCATAAGCTGAGACATTACGTCACCCCCATATGCGTTATGGCATTCGTCCAAAATTAATAGTGCAATTTGATTCCATTTAATAAATTGGCTTCCAATAGCGTTCAAAATTACTTCAGTTGTGGCAACCAAAATCTGTGCACAGAAATACAAAATATTAATTGACGATACATGTTTATTTATAAATTTGCATAGATTTTAATTAACACTTACGTGACAGCTATCTAGCGTGTCATTCCATTGCTCTTTTCTCCAATCGACACAATTAAGATCACCGGTAATTAATCTAACGACTTTATCATCTTGTAAAACCGTATTTGAAAGGTGTTTGGAGAAATACATTGCTTGCTGGTAAACTAATGGACGGGTATTTGCCACGAATACTATTTTCTGTTCATTTCTGGATATCGAATATATATCAAATTTAGGAAATTCAAAGATCAATTTGTTTTCTTACATATCAACACAACTTACATTATTGCATCTGATAGCATATCCCTCGTAAGTTGTAAAGCTATGTACGTCTTTCCCGAACCGGTGGGCAAGCAGATAATAATATTTTGACGTTTTGCAAGTTCCAGTAACTCGATCTTAAAAAATAAATGTAATTTATAAAGGTTGGCATTGTATACTTTGTAATTAAACCAGACGAATTCGTACGAATATTATGTTATCACCTGATATGTCCTGCTCTGTACATCCTTTATCTTGTGACAGTTTTCTTGATCTACATTTTTATACAATAAATATAATGAGTACAAATTAAGATAACCATGTATAAATTTGAACATGTGTTTATTCTCACAATGCGTACTTACCATTTTCAATTATAGCTTTATTAGCCGGTAAAATGTCCTCATCCTCAGACTGACAGTCATCTGAATCACTCATGTCAATAGTATTTTCTATTGAACCGGTCAACAGTAAACTGGCAGAATGAGAGTTCACCGCCATTCTGTTTTAATTAATTTATTCAGTAAAAATTAAAACCACAAAAATAACTTCGATTGCTTAGTGATGATATTTTTGTGCCTCTTTGACAACTTATGAATGATTTCATAAACAGTAAACTTAAGATCTTGATATCGCAGGGTATATTTCAATGACAGCTTATTTTTTTTAATACGATGAGGTTTTCAACTAGAGAATTAGCACAGTTGTTAAAATTTACTATTATTATCACTTCAAATGACTAGCACCAAATGCTCAAAACACATGTTCCGTAGCTTCACAGTGAATGTGTTATGAACAAAAACGTTGGCTTTCGTTTTCTCAGTTTTGTTTTGCTTTGCTCTCACATGTTCAGCTAATCGTCAGATGAGAGCAAGAATATAAAGTGATACTGTATATTGTGTAGTATGTAGTAGTATGTACTACTCTTATAAATATAGAGTTAGTTGCATACCCTTTATATATGACAGCTAAAGCATATCATTTCATGTAAAAGCCACAAAGACAAAGATTTTTTTTCATAAGCTGTTGAGAGCATCATTCATGGTGATCATATAAAAGATGCATGAAAATGG
>JAQFZG010005542.1:0-10212 GCA_034695465.1 Entomobrya nicoleti
TCATTCCTTTCGCTGTCGAGACATTAGGACCTTGGTGCCAAGAAGCAATCGATTTCACTTCCGCTTTGGGAAAGGCTATTAGTAATGAAACTGGAGAATCGCGATCCACTAGTTTTCTCCGTCAGCGCATAAGTATTGCAATTCAGAAAGGAAATGCTGCTTGCATCATGGGAACCATTCCCTCCTCCCGTTCAATGGAGGAAATTTTTTACTTATTATAAATTATTTGTTAGATTTTAAAATTGTAAAAACAAACTTAGTGAAATTTTAATAAAGTGAGTTATATATTTTAAAATCCTAATGTCACTAAATCTACTAATACAAGATATGTATTTATATATGTGTAATCCCCTGAAAAAGAAAATAGTAATTTTCTTGCTTACTTGCTTGGAAGCTTGGAATAAATAATTTTTATCCCTACCACTTAAAACCCGTGATTATCTTCTATAAAAAAGATATGTCGTTTTTACTCAATATGTTTTAAATAAAACTATCAAGTCATACATATTTTTTTCGTTTTTTATTGATCTGTTATTTAAAATATATTATTAAATTAGAGTTAGTAACAGTCACCTTTCTTTCCGTATTTTTATTTATAACTTCAGCAGAAAATTTCCAAGAATTTCATGCTTCAAATAGTACGAGATGGTATTCATTTGTATATGCATGTAAGCTCGTGCCTACCAGATTAAATTGGTTTTTCAGCCATTTGTATAAAATGCAGTAGAAATCAGAGACGACATAGTTTATTTATAAGAATGATACTGTTACTTGCTGCGGAACTTTGCATAACTCGAGACGCTGTATTATAGTAAACTCTAAAACAGATTTATTTGCTAATGTACTTTGTAAAATACTATTCAACAGTAAATTAGGCAAGAGATTATTTACAATTTACATAAATATGCAATACAATACAAAAATTTCCATAGAACATTAAAACATGCATCCCCCATCCACTGCTCCAGGTAGGCTGCACAAACCTACGTACATGTGCTTCATTTCAGGTTTCATTATTTATAGACAAGAGGTAGACGTAACCAAACCATGGCCCGTGGAGCAAGTGAAAGCATGAGACAAGATGCAAGAAGTGTACATCATATATACAAAATCCTCTGTAGTGTGCACTGTGCACTGTTACGTACACATTAAATGTACATTTTCGATCAAACAATGAATCAATTCAATCTTTTTTCTCGCATTGTTTGTTTACATTTTATTTTCAATTCTCGTTGACCCATAAGGCAGAGTTCTGTATAATATTAATTTAAATTTTTTTAGAATTCTCAAATGAGACAAAAAAAGTAAGGGAAACCATAAACCAAACAACAAAATGTCACTCGTATTATAAACATTTGCATTCAGCGAAAATGCATAATAATGACTGATATGTTTTTTTACTTTAAAACAGATAATATTACAATAAAAATGTTACACGAGTTGTCTATTATCCTGTGTGTATTGATAAGATCGTCTTAAAATTACCGTACACTCCTCTTTTTTATTGTCGCATATTATGATATGATTGTGCATGTGCATTTTGTAGAGATATGTTGTTTGTGAAAAGCAGTTGGACTGTGATAAGGAAAACATGTCGTTTTATTTTGGGTGAAAGTCCCATATTTTAGAACATGGGCTTTGTAATCAAATTAGTTCCGTTGCTGTTGACGCGTGGGATATCCTCACGTGTCTGATTGGTTACTTATAGTGTACATGTTATTTTAAAGGTACACATTTATTGCTGCATTTAAAGAAGTCCAGAAGTTTATACCGAAGGAGAAAAATTATATACATTCTACATTATTCCTTTCGTAATTATTCCTTCTTTCTCCGAAATTTTTGTCATTATTTATTTAGTCCTTACTAGCTCAATACTACTTCTTGGAAGTTTTTTGAGGCTCAAACTATTATTTGAAAGAAAAATTTAGGTCCTACAATAGAGATGTTAAATGGAGTGAGTGGACTGTAGTAAGTCTAGCTTCGTGTGGTTGTGTTAATTCAATAGCAATAGGAATACTGGTAGTGTAATGTTATAGATCGTTACTATTGATTTTGGATCTTCAACTTCACAATTTTTTTTCCAGCTACACACAGTTTCGATCACTAATTCAAAATCTTCGGATATCTCTTTACAACTTTTAAAATACATCGTGTAGTTAAGAGAACCTTCAGAAAAAACTGGATCACACGTTTATGCAGAAAATGCCATTAACTTCAACGTGAATTTTCACTTCGTGAAATCGAATCCTTCAGCTCATTTTTTAACTAATCGGCAAAATTGGGGAGAGTTGCATTGTCGAGTGTCCGTTTTGTGAGGAATCCATTGGACCATTTATGTATGTGCCAAGTGAAAGTGACAAAAAATATGCGCTTGAGAAACGTGTTTTGTTTCCTGTATTCCACCTACAAGTATACAACTGAAACAACGTGATGAGTTATGTGTGCAATTTAGTAAACGTACGTATAAAACATTCGGATTGTTTAGGACCATCCCTGGTGTAACAAATATTTTTTTCGATTTGTGTAAGTGGAGAGCAAAGCGTGCATTGGATAATTTGTATGTATATTCCTGACAATTTTTTGAGCTTCAAGATGTTCATAATTATGATATGCTTTATATGAAACAGCTTCTTAAATGTAAATCTCATGTTATGAGTGCTCAGTCGTACTTACCAATAAAAAAATACAGAACATATAGGTATTTGTGTGGTGGTTGGCAAATAATTATCAATACCATCATCAAGTGAACATTACATAGCCAGTTCATGGCAAACATTTTAAATAGGTAGGTAATTTCTATAAACATAACATGATAATCAACAATTTGATGTGATTCATATTAGAAATGCCACGTCTTACCTTAGACATTTCGGATTCATAGACACTTATTTTCATTTTAATTTGTGATTTTTATTTTTAATACATTCAAAAATACGATGCAAGTATATGTAACTTACGATTTGAATCTATTTAAACCCTATGAAAATACAGATATAGCTATTTGTCATGTATTTTAATCCATCCGTGCTTTCATCATAACTCATTTATCTACAAAATTTTATTTTGGGTGATACATGGATAGATAAGGTGCAAAAAGAATAAAAATAATTTAAAGTGAAATGTCAACAATCATTGCCGAGATTTCGATTTCTTTGTTCGTATAAACGAAAAAAAAAAGTATTTTGCTTCAAATGATTAATTTTGGTGCACTGGAATTCTAACTTTTCTCTATTTAAAAAACCAGTTTAAAAATAAAGAAATCCTAATTTGCTTGCTAGATACAAATATTTAAAACATTTGTACAATACTTACAACACAAGTTAGATGTGATCGAATAGGAGGTGATAGTGTAGTGCTATTTGTCCTATTATCCATGATAATAATCATGCCGTTATGATTATTATAACCATACAATGACTATAATGCCTGCTCAGTTCATGTGAATTTTTTAAGACCAAAAGAATGACCACATGAAACCGTTTAAATCAGCAAGTATATATTACGAAAGCGTAATCATCATGAGTCGTTATCTAAGGTGGGAAGTTGACACTGTAGAGTTCATATTAATACCTTTATAATACCTTCAGTGTGAGTTGTGAGTGAACGGTTAATGATGAAGACTGATGAAGGCTATTACTGATATAACGACTCGAAACCTAAAGCTTAGTCAGCAAATTTTTAGGGTTTGTGGAAGAATCAAAACTGCCCAAAGCATTGTCTATTACATTATTGATCGAAACCATTGTATCAAAACTTGCTACTGAATGGCAACATATAATTTAACAGCAAAATACCATTATAGGATTTTAGTAAATTAATTTCAAGCGTATTATACAGGCGCTATATAGGTGAAATTATTCTTTATTTTTGGTTTTAAGGACTAGTTTCATAGTTCCAACCCCAAGAACAGCCATTAATGTTAGAAGTATATGCCTTTCTCGACAGAACCCATTCATGGTTCCAAATCAAGTGATAGGCTACCAACCGGATGTCTTGCAAGTGGAAGTGTGTCTGAACAACGTGAGTCATTATAAATTGCAATTGGAATGATATTTATGTTCGATTATTACAACATTCTGAGTACTGTAAATGATATGTATGCATATGATTTGTGTATTTGAAATGCATACGTAGAAATGAACTGTAACATGAAATAAGAGAAGAAACGGATGGGCGTCCAGGAAAAGTTTAAGGTCAGTTTGTGTGTTTGATCTCCATGAATAATACAATTATACTTTCACAATTCGTTAGCATATCAGTAACATCATCTTTCTAACGTTTGGTGCGAAATCAGCCAGTATTGGTGCTATATGAGACTAATACATATATCCCTATGTGAGGTTAGAACTTTAAAATGTAAGGATTTGGGCTATTACAGGTTGTTTCATCTAAGATTCCAGAAGATTTAACATCCGCATCCTGAATCTTGTTTTGAACAACACCAACAGGAAAAGCCAACTCACGTTGCAAAATATATTTGACAGTTTACATCAAAGAAGTAATTCAGTAGATATACATTTGTATTTTTTAGTACGAGAATATAGCAAAACTATACTATTTAATATATATAGGACTAAAAATAAAATGAAACAACTGCGTCCGGAAAAATAAGCGTAGCTCATAATAGAAACCAGAGTTTTCTCCCATTTTAGTTCATTAGTACAGTACCTACGTGATGTTCCAAGTCCGGAACTGTCAATTATTAAACATATACCTACCTAAAGTAAATAATCGTTTCGAAACTTCCTTTACCCACCTGCCCACACCACACCTTTGAATAGTTTAACAATGAAAATAGGTTGCTGACCCCAAAGTTTGCTAACTCACTTTCAATAAAAGAAATATCGTAGGTTTTTTGCCCAAACTAAATACCAGATTTTAACATAGTGTAGCCGTGGGGTTGCATACCAAAAATTGTAATATAATATGTCGTCGTATGATCAGTACTTGTAGGTATTTAACATAGCTCACTCAATATGCATCATTAATATATTTAATATTTTAAGCACAGTGGGCTGTGAAATGGTATCAAAGTATCAAGTACAGAGCAATTTTAGAATATGGTAATAGTATAGAAAATTCTAGGAACAGGTCAAATTTACGTTAATCATCGATGCATTTAAATCGAACATTCTACTGCATTAGACTTGGTACAAAAAATATAGTACTAACAAAGTTGAACTAGGCTCAGTCTTTTCTCTAGTGCCATTTAAAATGAATATAAAATATTTGAAACGAAACGATACATACATAAATTATAAATTTAAACAATTTCGGGTGCAATGTGCAGTTTATATAAATATCAGCTCGAACTTTCACCATAATTCCATTCTATAACCGACACTGATTTGTGGTTTATGAGCATGCATTGAGTACAGGTATATGAGTAAATGCGCATCGCTTAGATTTATTTTTATATTAAATTAAATTAAACACGCACGCGATGCCAATAGTTGATTTGCATGCTTACTTCATAGGGTTAATATTCGCCTTTTTTAATTTCATTATCAAGGTTGTTTTCATTGTATGTGTGTATTGTTTCCTGATTGTTTAATGGCTGGAAGAGGTCACGTTGTTTGCCGTAACTTATTCTATTGTTCTACATATTCTAGATGGCTAAAAATATGAAATTGAAATGAGTTTCACAAACGTAACGTATGATTTCATTGTGCCACGTTGAGACACATGCATTCTTCATGTGGCAATTATTATAATTTAAGATGAGCAATCCAACCGAAATTTGAAATGAATAGCAATCAAAAAAGTAGCAGAGTAACAACTTGAAGCCCAGAATTATAGCAGCTTGTCAAGCAGTATAACTGCGAGTAAAAGTTCATCACACTGCTGAAAAAACATTTGATCGTAGTTTTAGGCAGTCAGAACATCACTACATGATATTTCGTAAAAAAAATATTCAACGATGTTATTCAGCAATGACGGAGAAAGTATGGCTTTCACTTTGGACTGGACCATTTCATACCAACTCTAGTGTGTAATGACTCGATGAAACCACGATAGCATTCCATGAAACTCCAGATATATTGCGTTGTTATAAAAAAACATACTTTATCTTGCGAAGAAAGAAATATGCAACAAAAGAAAACACGAATTAAATGATTTCGAAATGACATGAAAAATGAACATACGACAGTTGTATATTTCAAGTTATTCATCCGAATGGTAGAAAATTAAGTTAAATGCCCATACTAATTAGTCCTGGCAGAGCTTACAAGCAATTACTTGAACTCATCCATTAGATATAAAATATTCTGTCTGATACACATTTGTTTCACTTTGATTCGAAAGTATTGAATTCACTTCAGAGGCGGGCGCATTTTCTATAATATATCATGTTGCATATTTATGTTTTATGTTTATTATTGATTTAGTGTAGGGACCTTTTTAAGATATTTTATATATTTACTTTTTTAGCTTGATTGGAAATATAAACTTTGTTATTTGAGAAGCACATGACTTCTGCTGCTCGCTGATTTTGTCGTAAACATATCGATTGTTGCGAACATTCACATTTTTTTTGGTAATTACGATTTATTGCTCCATGTTCTAAACTAAAAGTGTAATGAGAGCTGTTGCATTTGATACATGACATTCGCCAAAATATTTCCAGATCTATATCTTAGATTTTACTATTAGATGATCCATGCTTCATGAAAAGTATACTAATAGTAATATTTTCAAGAGAGAAAACTATGTGTAAACTATTCAATATTCGATGTTGATTTACTTGATATGCTTCGAAAATCAAGCCGTGCCATTTCAATCGTAAAACAATTAAATTATATATATCTTGAATATCGAATGTGGTTCCCAATAAAAAAAAATTCTATGAAGTTTTAAACCGTCAATGTTGCCCGTAATACTGTTTTGTGTAATGAAGTGTGATATATTAAAATCTTAAACGTGGGAACTGAAACATGATCATTATTTTCCTTTGAATAAATAACCTTTAAATACTGAGCGATAAATTGTACTTTTTTAATTATAGCACGATGATTTTTTTGAGAAATATACACACATTCCCAATACCCATTATATGTATATAGATAAATCATTCAATCATAAACACAGTATTGTAAAAGCATATCGTAGGTGCACCGATTCGCAGATGTGTGTATGGCACAGAGATTTACATTTCAGACAACAGCACAAGCAGTAAATGTCAAATGAGTTCTCTTCGATACGGGATGTAGAGTGAAAGTGCAGAAATCATGCATTTGCTAGAGATACAGAGCTTCACAAGCTTAAAGGTTGCACAAAGAAAGCAGTATAAATACGGATTCACGTACACTTTCTCCGCAATTCGCTCTTAGCGTCTTCACCTGCAGAGACAATTTCTAACAGCTCTAAAAAGTCACACAAGCATCATTCACACATCCTTTTTACGACATCTCTGACATATGCATTTCCTTTGTTCAGCGTTTTCCTAAAGAAAAAGTTAGCTGATTCAAAATTTGAGCTTGTATCGAGTACATATTGAAATATCATTCAAAATGGGTAGCTTTACAGGTGTCAGTTTGACTCTCCTTTTCATTTCTTTGGGTAAGGAGAAAGTTAACATATAGAACCCAATACCGTGTGCCACCTGATTTTTTAAAGTTGTCATTATTTAAAGGAACTGGGAGAAATTTTAACGAAAATTTTGTTTTTGTGCTTTCCAGGAATTTACCGGGTCGAATTCTGTGACTGCCGGCCAGCCAACATTCCAGGAAGCGTTACACATACAAGGATCACAAATTTTCCGGATATATACACACAGCTTGCGAATCCTTGTGGCATTGTACCAGCACCTGCAGACGTCTTATCTCCCACTACAACAACAGCATCGACTTTGTCTACCAACACAGTGAATATAATGGACTTTTACCATTCTTTGGAGTCTGCAATTCGGCGTTCTTCTCAAAAATTGAACACACTTTTGAATGAAGATCCGGTAATTATAATGAAAAAATAAAATAAATATTCAAACATTGAAAAAAGTAATTCAATCGAATACATTTTTTTCTTGAAGAGTTTACCAGAGTGTAATGGCATAACACTGGATTCTCTTCCGATCACCCCATTGATGGATAACATGAATGTAAGTTTTGAACTAATTCCTACCTTAACCTAATGGTGCATCATGATGTTATATATATTCTTATTTTACCTGATTTACTTTAATATATTTTCATAGAATGGACAAGCAATCAAACAAGCGTACAAAACAATCCTTTACTTAGCTACCCATTTTCATCTCATATCATTGGACAGGCAAATGAACATCATCAGTCGAGATCCGATTGTCGCTGACCAAGAGTCCTTACCGGAAAGCTCTCTTCCTGATTCGAGGTTTCAGTATTGTGGAAACGAAACAGCGAGATTTCCTGTAAACTTGCAGGAAGTTACAACGTCATTAGAGAATGTACTATGCACAATTGTCAGCAGCGCTACCAACGAACAACGGGAATCATTCTGGGAACCTTTAAGGTCTCTCCAAAACACGATTTTGTATCGATACCACACGTCTTGCTCTACTCTACAAACTCGTGACTGTCTCGTTTTCAAGGAAGCAAAACAGGCTCTTAGCATGATTTCCAGAAAATACAATCAGTTAATCAGTCAGTCTAACGGCGTTCTTGACAATGAGAATGACAACGGCATTGATAATCACATTTAAACTGATTAACTAATTTTTACACAAGCATAGCTGTCTGTGAATGAACAATGCTACTTTGGAACCATATTCAAGATTCCTATTTCACTTAAAACTTAGATTTAATTGAGACTAAGATTTTGAAACTTACTATTGGCGCTTGTATAAAAATATGACACAGTGATATGGTATTTGTATTGTATTGTAATATAATCTCGTAACTTCCAACAAATCTAATTATAATATATATTAACTGTTAAAACAATACAATGAAGTGTTTTACTAAAAATATCTCTTTTTGATCGAAATGAGATTTATTTTTATTTTTTAGCCACACAGGCTTCCTATGAAAAATATTCCTTAAAGAAATATTTGTGCTGCGAGGATGTTGGATTGTGAACTATTTCAAAACGCACTAGAGCTTCTCGAACACAATATATTTTTCCAATAAAAAATACAAATTTGCTTTCAAATAAAGATTATAAAGATTTAAGGATCAATGCCAGGGTCTCTTTGTTGGCGAGTAATATGAAACATTGACTGCTATACAAGGAGTCTGGTGCATGGTTTCCCGAGAGTACGTATCTTAATGGCTAGATTGTAATTATCGTAAATCACAAATTATTATAATGAAACAATGGGCACGTGGACAATATATGTATATTAATTACAAATTCTACAAACAAAGTATATGTATTTATGAATCTTGTAATTTTAACAGTTTATTGAAAAAAAGTGAATTAATGCACCTTTTTAAACTTTAATAAAACGTAATTTTGAACTCGAATATCAGCGTAAATTCATCGTTCATCATTCATCATGAAATTCATTGATATTATTACCAGAACATAGAAATTAACTATATAGCATTTTAATTTCTTCAATATTTTTACTTGATTCACACATACACCTTTCATCATACTTATGATTTTAATTAAATGGCTCCCATGGACCACTCCCAAGTTAGCAATTGGCAATCAAGAATGATACAAAAGGCTTAAAATTTCAGACACGGTCAATTTCATTCAATTCATTGTTGATGTTGCATGTTGATATTTAATACAACAGTTAAGCATAATTAACAAAGGATTTAGAGGTTGTCCAAAGCTAATTTTAGACAAGCTACTATACTGTATTTTAAAGCGAGATAGTAGAAAAATGGGTTATATCGATACAGTATTTAGGATATTGTTTTTGGTATTAGCTTAACTGAATGAATGGATATGCCACTAATCGAGTGTGTGGTAGTTGATAACGAAATCGATAACTAACTATTCATGATCATTTTAAAGAAATAATATAAAAATACCTAAAAATGCAATTCGACTAAACGCATGTAGCATTGTTATCGTTGTTCGTTCCGTACTTCATTTTATTTTCATCCATAACAATTTAGTTTTATGATAAAAAACAACTTCTTTTAACCCTTTCAGTGTTTTGCCAGAACTCGTAAAATGTAAAAAGATGTGAATACATTTTTCCAGGCAATAATTATTCAACGTGAAAACATTTAGCTAAATAATTATAGTTCCTGTGAGTTAAAAAAAGCATGACAACCT
>JAQFZG010005543.1:0-10211 GCA_034695465.1 Entomobrya nicoleti
CACAGTTCCACTTTCGTAATTTAAATAATTAATTATTTTTCCAAAAGTGTCTATATAGACACCTAAAGTGTCTATATGGACACTTGGGCTTAGACTGTATAACGTACACCATATATGCTTAATATTTTTTCCAGTGTTTACTAGGTGCTAGTAAAGACTGTCGTTGAAAAGAATAACGAAACAGTTCCTGGAGACGTGGTACCATTGGCTAAATGTCCTAATGGATTACACGTTTCATATACTCCACTGACCAATGAAACAAATAAAACAATTGAAGATACTGTGACGCCTGTGCCAGTAGAGGAAAATACAAACGAGAATGAGACGACCGTGGTTGCAAACACAAGTTTTGAGCCGGAAGTGGACCGGAATACAAGGGTGGGCATTGAGGTGCAAAATATTTACAAAAGTTTTGGAAGGAAAGAAGCTGTGAGTGGGGTGACCTTGAGCATGTACACAGGAGACATCTTTGCTTTGCTGGGTCACAACGGTGCGGGGAAAACTACGCTAATTTCAATGATAACTGGGTTCTTTTCTCCGACGAGTGGGACGGCGATTGTTGATTGATTGAGTGGTTTTATTTTAATTGTTATCAGATTCAGGTGCTACAAAATGCACTTGCTATCAACGCCAAAACAAAAACGCGAAAACAATGTTTAAACATTAACAAATCCGTGACAAAGAAACCTTAATACAAAATCCTAGTCATAATCACATCTCATAAATAAACATCTAATCTTTTCTCCATCAACTTATTCAATAAAAGTATAAACACTTAACTCAATATCAGGTTTACACTTTTGTATCATTACATTCCATAAAAACTGGCAACACCATTTTACTGAATTTTTAAATTTTTCACAATTAGGTTTATCTAATTTAAATTTAGCATATGGATTATTCACATCAAAAGGAAACCACGACTTAAACATATCAGTGTGCCTATTCCTTATTACAAATCGAAGTAGCGAGACTGACCTACGCTCAATAACTGTCAACATATCCGCCTTTTCTAGCAAATCCTTTTGTCGAACTTTGACTTTACGAGTCTTAATTTTTCCCTTATTGTTTAGCTTATTCAAACTTGGATAATAATATGAATACAGAAATTTGTCCACTTTATTTTGGATTTCTTGTAATTTTAATTCGGTTTGTGTAGACCAAATGACTAAACAATAATCTATATATCTATCAATATCTATTGTGGATGGTTATGATATTGGGAATGATATGGCCAATGCGAGGAAGCGGATGGGATTGTACCGCAGCATAATATGCTATTTGAAAATATATCTGTTTCCAACCAGTTAGTAATTTTTGGAATGGTAAGTTAATAATAAAATATGCTCTATTCTTACCAGTCTTATTTTTATGACGATATAATTGTTGTGAATGTAGCTGAGAGGAATGACCTTGAAACAAGCAAAGCAAGAAAGTCAGTATCTGTTGTTCAAAATGAACTTGGCTGACAAGAAATCCACCCTGGCAAAGAGGCTCTCCGGGAGACAAAAGAGAAAGCTGTCGCTTGCAATGGCGCTGATCGGAGGGACCAAGGTTGTTATATTGGACGAGCCGACAAGTGGAATGGACCCTCAAGCCAGACGGAAAATATGGGATTTGTTGTTGGAGCTGAGGGGCGGGCGGACTATTCTCCTCACCACACATTTTATGGAGGAGGCCGACGTTCTTGGGGACCGAATTGGAATAATGGCGGCAGGACAGCTTCAGTGCATCGGAACCACTGCCTTTCTCAAGAAATATTATGGAACCGGGTTCACTTTAAAATTTACACTGAAGCAAAAGGAATCTGAAGATGTGCCTCCGGAAAGTCAACCCGAGGGTGAACCACCTGAGAAGGCTCGCACGCAAGTGGGTTACATTATTGTTCGGGGTACTTGATGAGTAAATTTTTTTTGTTGAAATCAGTTATGTAGGATGCAATGAGAAAAAATAATAATGAACTTAAATTTTTGCAGATACTGTTTCCCCTGTTGCTAATTATCATGGCTGTAATTTATTTGCAATATGTTGGAAGCGATGTGGTGCAGAACAAGAATTACAATCAAAACTCGCCCGGTAACCCACGCAAGTATCCGGATAACGATTACAACTCCCGCCCCAAAAGGCTGAAACCTGAACTCAAACCTCAACCTTCTCTGCTAATAAGTCTGGACGAATACAAATCTCCAATAACTTACTACTCAACCGATGGCTCTAACCCAATAATGGAGTCTATTTTCGAAAGTGTGATTGGCTCCTCCAGAAACAAGTTGGTTTGGAACAAAATAAGACCCACCAAAATTGAAGAATTCCTAGTGTCTGTTGGAAAGTCGGATATAAAAGAGTACAAGCGGCAGTTGATAATTGCTATGAAATATAACTTATCAACAATCACAAACGTAACTTCAAAACGTTTAATCACAGCAATGTTCAATGCCTACCCTTATCACGCTGCCCCTCTGGCCTTAAATATTGCCACAAATGTAGCCTTGAGAGCTATGAAGCCTTCAGCAAATGGCAGAATTCAAGTGACAAGTCATCCATGGCTTCCTCCAAAAAAAGATGAGCTCGCCATGATCATCGTCGTCGCAATCGGATAATTTGTCTTCACGTCAAAATCAATTCAATCCAACATTGCAACTTGTTAACAGTCAAATCTGTGCAGACCCGGATTCTAATAGTAATGATGCCTCAACTGCGGCAACTATCGGAATGGTTATCTTTCTACTGTCGTTCATGCTATCAAATCAAATGAGTTACCTTGATTTTTTTTAACTTTTTCAGGTTTTTGGTCAAAATCAAGCACAGATCATGAGCTGCATAAATAAAATCGTTTTATTGAGATAGGTATTTTGACAACTATTTTGACCAAAAACCTGAAAAAGTTAAAAAAGTTTAAGGTAACTCATTTGACTTGTCATTTTTAAAAGTGATTTTTCTTTTAAATTTGAACCGTTAACCCATGTAAAGTGTATATATTTGGAAAGCACAGATCATGAGCTGCATAAATGTAATCGTTTTATGGAGGTAGGTCAACTACTTAATTGAATGTTTTGCATAAGTTTGATAAATTTCGTATATATGAGTATATGTAATGGGTTAAAATGGAATGGGCATGGTGAGACAACCTATTATATGATGTATATTTGTGCAAGATTTTATGGTGCGCGTGATACCATGATTGAAGCTTTGAAGGTAGAATCTTTTTAGGTACCCTTCAAGTACCTTGAGCCTCGGCGACTAAGTATGTTCCGCCGACCCCTTCCTTGTCATTGCTCTAACAAAAAAGCAGGCTAATTCCAGAGATAAAATGGCCCAAGTAATTCACTTCTCCGTACCGGGGCTTCTGTGTGGTAGTGGTGTGATTGAAGGCAAAGGGGATAAACAGACCCAGGAGCAACATCCAGGTTGTAACGTAATGGTTCCTATGATGTCTATTGTAACAGTTAAATATGATTATGATGATGAGGAGTAATTAAATGCACTGCTCAGCTCAGTCAACTAAGTAATCTCAGGTGCCGTTCTTTACCAAAGGAATGCTTGTAAAGTAAAAGAAATATCGCTCGGAAACTTTTAGATAAAATTAATAATAATTAAATACTTGGGAACTTTTTATTCTAAAGTAAATTATAACTACAAATTAAAAATGGAAACTAAAAATTGAAAATAAGAATTGGTCTGTGTTGCTACTCCAGTGGTCTCCAGTCAAGTGATCCCGTCGTCTCTCGTCGCGTTGCTATTTGATGTCTTGGCTTGGGTGGTCTTGATGATTGTGATGAGTAGTGTGGTGAAGTGTGCTCAGAGTCAGTGCCGTATCCACAAGAGTCACATTAGTTGGTTAGATGCTGTAGAGTAAAGCTTAGCCTAAACCATAACCATAAAGTGGTTATAAACCATAACGTGGTAATAAACCATAGTGGTTATAAACCATAACGTGGTAATAAACCATAGTGGTTATAAACCAAAATTCTGAACCATACTCTGGACGTTCGCTAGGCTCCCGCATAATGACAGGGGTTATATGATACAAGTTAAGGTATGGCAACTACAAGTTGGTAGTTGCAAGGTTAAAATAACAACGGCAAGTCCGAATTAGGCAAAAATGGGTTCAGGGCACGGTCTTTAGAATCAGTATGATGACGGCGAAGGACGGGATCGGAGCTCTTGGAACATACTGCTAAGTCATTTTTCAGGACGATGGATTTTGAGAACGTAACGGCAGCCATTATCAAAATAAAGAATGGAGCCAGATTTGTAACCGGCTTTGATAATTCCTAGTTTTGTCTTCAAGGAGCTTGTGTCGACAGAGATGGATACTTGCCGAGACTGCTGCATGGACTACTGCTCCATTTTTGATGGGTATGCTGTCTGAGTGCCTTCTGTCGGCTTCCAAAAAGGGAAATGACTCCCACTGCCACCAAAGATTCAGCTCTAGAATTATTACTCGCTTGAAATGGTTTCAAAAGTGTTGAACAAATGGCGAATGATGACAATGAATCGAGTTGCAAAAATGATGATAGTTTTTTATCTCTCTCACTAATTTTAATCATTAAAAAAATTTTAATGGTGAAAATATTTAACTCAGCCAACCAACTGTGCATTAAAATATGCTGATTAAACTAAATAGTTTTTAGCAGCCTATAACGTTTTTTTGAGACTAAATTACTTATTTTGAAACTTCTCACTCATCGAGTTCTTGTGTTTACTTTTCAACACATAGAAGGGATAGCAAACATGTGTTGACACTTGTAGAATTGTGCATATCATCGCATTGTAAAATTGGGTTTAAGCCAAGCTGACGGTGTTACTGATGATGACACTAAACATGTGACAAAGTACAGAAAATAATAATCAACGAACTGCTGGTATCAGCCTGGCATGCTATTGAAACTGGAAAGCTTGTCAGTGATATTGCTCAAACGTTCTAAAACTTTTATGATGACAAGGATCTGAAAACTGCATACGAAAGTATTAATGAATATCTTTCCGTGTGTGACCCTAGTGCTACTCTTTCAAGACGATCGGCGTCTAAAGATAAGACAGAAGCCCGGACAAATGATATAACCAAAATTGTGGATGCACTTCATGTAGCGGACTGGAAGGGAAAGGAACTTTCTTTTCTTGTGCAATATATTAGCAAAATATGCCATTTGTATCTCTCCGTGATAAGCTCCAAATGAGAGGAGAAATGCAACAGCTTTTACGAGCATTTTTGCAGTGGAAACACTATGTAAAACAATTAATGAAATGTCAGCGAAGCTTGAAACTGTGGTTAAAGCAGTAGCATCACCAGGAAGCTCAAAACCTCCAAATTATTCTGGAGCATTGAAATATAATCTCAATAACGTGCCGATTACTGCACAGAAATTGCAAGTACCAAGTCGACAGGAGAAATCAACACCACCTCCACCATCCAATTTAGTACTTGGCAACCACCCAGTTCCTGAAAAAGAAGCAACGCCCCTAACACCACCATCTCCAAGCTGGAAAGTAGTAGCCCTAAAAACGTAAACCACCTGTTCTAAGGAATGATGACTGTGAGCCCTTAAGATCCTCACAGGTCCAACCTGTGAAATTATTCGTGTCTCGATGTCACACTGAAACAACTGCTGAAGCCCTCACGGCTCATTTAGAATCCAAATGGTCTTGGAAGGTTTTAGGAGTAGAACAAGTGAACAATCTTTCAAAGTGATACTGTCTAAAGAAGGAAAGGAAATAACTGACTTTCTGACAGATAAATAGCCAAAAAACTGGTTTGTGCGAAGATTCTTTAACAAGCTGGTTCTACATGACGAACGTAACTGTTAAATGTTCTCGACTCTATGAAGATTCCCACATAGAATTGTCAAAATATGAAGTAAAATGGTAGATGGCTTCTTCACGTGATTAGTGCCATTGACATAGCCTTGCAAGAGACTTGGTTATACAACTTTGAAAACTCTGAATTTGATTTATTTACTCATGAATACAATTTTGTGCATAAAAGTGCAGTGCCTTACCATAAAATGATAACCAGAGGAAGACCCTACGGTGTTGCTGCAATACGTTATAATCGTAAACTGGAATCCTATGCGAAACCGTGGATCTGTGATGACTCCAGACTAATAGGCATTACTGTAAATACAAACATCGGAGAACTTTTAATTGTAAATGTTTACTTTCCAGTGCTTAGTACTGAAAATGAATTCGTTACAAAATTTAATGAATTACTTGATTATGTGAAGACTGTGATTTAAATATTGTGGACAATCAAATGCTTAAAGGGTCAACGTTTACATTCTACGGTAAAGGTCATGGTCACACAAGCTGGCCTGACCATTTCCTTTTCCAAATACAATTATTATTCAACCATGTGAAGTACTCATGCAAGCAAATCCAAGTGATCACTTACCACTTCTTGTAAATATGAATGTTGCAGGAATTGCCAGCCTTGCTAATCATGAGAGTACTGCAGATACCATGGCCACTGATAATTTAAACTTGAAAAAATGTCCGAACTATGTCAACCGATTTTACAATACCACCTTGCAGACAAATATGAGAAGCTTTCTTGAGGAACTGCAGTTGTGCTGTGATCACTATTGTGATAATGTAAATCATCATGTTCAATTGGAAAAATGTTTTGAAAACTTTGTGAAGATCATTTCAAACAGCAAATGTGTCACTGTCCAACAATTCAAAAAACGCAAGAAGAAATTTCCCCATAAATTTTCTCCTGGTTGTAATTCAGACGTGAAAAGTGCATTTAGTTTAAAAAAAAACAGTTAAAATATTGCAGAAATCAGCGAGAAACTTGTCTGCGTGAAAACTTGGCAATGATCTATCACACAAATAACTTTAACTCGTTCTAGTCAGCAGTTAAAAATGAAAATAAAAATTCTAAATATAATATTACTACTCAACTTGAAGGTAGGAAAGATCCTGTCGAAATTTATGAACTCTGGGCTGTTAATTACACACCGTTTTTCAGTTCTAATGACGATACCTGCAATAAGCAAGAAATTTTGGACTTTCTACAAAGTAACCAGAGACTGACATGGCAAATTTCTGTTGTCGATGTGCAAAAAGCTATATGTGACCTAAAGAGAGTGAAAGCTAGGGGCTCAGATAGAATTTGTGCAGAAAATTTATATTATTCAGGCTCAGTGGCAGCACTGTTCCTTCAAGTCTTCTTTGAAAGCTGTATGGCTCATGGCTTTCTTCCTCAACATATTATGAATGTGCAAATTGTACCAATTGTAAAAAAAATCTAACTTGGATAAGGAAAAAAACTTCAAGCTACAGACCAATTGCTATTGCTAGCATTGTCTCTAAGGTTTTGGAGAAAGTTTTGTTTTTCTTAAATGAAGATAAATTGCGTACTACCCCAAATCAATTTGGCTTCAAAAAGAAAGTTGGCATGGAAACTGCTGTATTTGTGCTTCGACAAGTTTTTACATTTGCGAACTGTATGCAGAGCACCATAATATTACATTTAACCCAAGCAAAACTGTATGTCAGTGTTTTGCTCCCCACTCATATAATATGTCTCGCCCACGCATTATTTTTTGTGGAAAGAGTGTAGCATGCAAGGATGGTGTGAACTACCTCGGATACACAATAAGTTGCTGGGAAAGAGATACTACTGAGCTACAGCGAAGACGACGTGAATTTATATGCGTGCAAATTTGATTGCTACTAAATTCAAATGTTGTAGTGAAACGGTTAAAAAATATATTTTCAGCACATTTTTTGGAACAATTTATTGTATGAGCCTTTGGTGCCCACCTAAAAGTTCCCTACTTGATAAAGTGAAGGTGTTATACAATGGTGCATTTTGTTCCATCATTCTAGGAAAGAGTCCAGTCCAGTATGTTTGTGCATCACCGAGTGGACAATTTCACCGCTGGTAGGAGAAAGGCTGCTTTCTCTCTGCTCACAAGGGTGGCAACGAGCAATAATGTGTGGATCAGGGCTGTCTACAACTCAAGAGAATTTATATGCTCGTCAATCACCAAGAACTGGCAAATATTGCTGTTTGGATCTGAAGAAACTAGTCCTTATATATTTTAAAATATTGTATTTTTAATTTGCATTTTGAAGTTATATGTATGTATGATCCTGTTTACTTTTTTTGCTCGCATGGATGGGCTCGGAACCATTTCCTCTATTGACGAGGTTTGTGGGTTTAACCCAAGCGAGAATGTTTGTTGATAACTGAGAAAACTGACTAATTTTAATTTATCTTTACTTAACTTCTACTTCTGTAATATGAACTCTAGCATTGTTTTGTAACTAATCATGTTTTTGAGCTCGAAATAAATTCTTACAATACAGTACAATAGTTAAAGTTAAAGTGAATGAAGTTAGAATAGTATGGAGTCTGCGACAGGAGCGTTGGTGATAAAGTCTACTACGACCAGATATACCAAAAATGGATTATGTGGAAAACAAGCGATCAGGAAAAAAAGGGTTCAGTGGAAAAGAGCGATCAAACCTTTCTTTTGTTCTCACAAAAAGGTTAAAACGGATTAGTAATAAGTTTTTTTTGAATGCACTACCGACACAAACCCAAGTAAAATTTGAAGACCAAGTACATACACATAATATACATATTATGTTTGTAATATACTATGTACAACATTGATTTTATTTTATTTTGAATGAGTTATGATACGAAGTCAACTCTTATATAAATAAAACTCATAAAACTAAATTTCTTATTGACTATTTTCAATCCAGTTTATAGTTCGCTGCTGAATGATTCGAAATATGACAATCAAATTTGATGAATACACAGATACAAAATTTATAAAAAATAACACACAAAATGATCTCTTCGTGTAAAAATTCAATAACGAAATAGTAAAACGCTGAATTTCAAGTTAAATCGCTTACTTATTGTGAGCTGTTTATTGTAAAATCAGGCTACTAAACAGCCCCTATGTTGTAATTCCGAAGCTTTCAACCAAGTTTTACCGACAAGTTATGCTGATGCATTTGAGTTCCTGTATTGTTAGATGAGTTATTTGGTTAATATTTAGAACAGGTAGCTTAAATAATATCACTGCTATTCATGCAGAAATAAAGAAGTTAGGCTTTCCAGCGGAAGTAAGACAAATAAATCACTGATCGATGAATGACACTGTGGCATTTTTCGGTTTGTATTTTTTCCATTTTTACCTTTTTTAAAGCTTAGCGTAAAGGATTAAAAACGATCGATGGAGTGAACGATCGCTACAGTGAACGTGGCCCAAAAATGTATACCAACGACGAGGTCGTCGGCGAACACTGCTACTTTTAAGCGACAATCTCTACGAAAAGCGACAAATGATACCAGTTTCTATTACTCTTACCAGAAACTATACCAGGGACAAATGCTTAATGTTGTTACAGGATACGAAGCTATTTACAGCCATACATCATATCACACTTGTAATAGTTTCCTATAGCAAGACTATCACAAACTTATCTCAATACCAACCTAACCAAACCTAACCTGACAAATTAAAACCGAACACTTCTATCGATATAATCGAAACCTATCCTAATATAACTCAACATTTCTATCGATATAAAACAAGTGTTTTCCTGAGTTTAGGTTTCTAGAGTCCTGGCTACTGCGCGATGCTAGCTCGTAGCTAAGCATACATGCAGATACGAGTTTTGAGCTTAACTGCTTGCTAATGTCTGGGCTGGGTTCCGGGGCGAGTGCGCCAAAAACATAAGCTCAGGAAAACACTTGATATACACCAAACCTAACCTAAAAATACATCCCAACCAGAGAGAATATCGACTCAACCTTCAAACAATCGTCCGTTGGGATTTGTATACCATGTAATGCATTGAAACGTCGTCGAAACGTTGAGCAATGCATTACAAGGCATACAAATCCCAACGGACGATTGTTTGAAGGTTGGGTCGATGTTTTTCTGAGCCCAACACTTCTTTCAAGTCTGCTGTTTTTTCGTCAAAAGGTTTATTCGTCAAAGCCGATCCGACTTTTCACTTCCACAAACTTTGATGGGTCATTTCATCAATAATATTTATGCAAATAAACCCGCTGTAATAGCGATCATAACGACGGAGCTGAAACGATTCGATACATGTTGTTGCCAATGAAAAATGCTTTCGAATGATATGTCACATGAAATATGTTTGACATTGCGACCTTTGACCCCGATTTCTGACCCATCAAGGTCAACGTGACCCCAAGTGACACATGAGTCTTG
>JAQFZG010005544.1:0-10210 GCA_034695465.1 Entomobrya nicoleti
AAATGACTGAATATGCATAGTCAGTCCCATTTTTTGACTTTTAGAAATTCTGACGTAAAATAGCGTGGAAAAGTAGTAATTTTATAAGCTAGAAAACGTTTTTCCCTTTTATTTTTGAGTTTGATCAAAGCTATCCATAAACTCAACATTTTACAAATGCATACAATATGGGAGCATAATTACCCACATACGTACATGTATACAACATATGCATCTTCAACAAGTTCCTTGCTTTTCTATATTTTAGCTTATCGCTCTTCCATTTCAACTTTTGATGTTTCGTTTCAAATATATACAGATTGTCTTACAATGTGTACAAATATATCTACATACCACATTACATTGAAAAATGTACCAACAAAACTGATAACGAAAATCATTTTTTATGCTGCCTTTTTTGATTGGTTGCCATTAAGCGATTCAAATTGATTTGAAACATAAAAGTACTAAAACCAACGAGATTGCAAAAAATTGGTGCGAATGGAGATGCAATAATAATTAGCCATTGTCCAATTTAAAATTCACTCATAGCATTCTTTACGTCTATAAAAAACACACAAAGTGGAAGTAAAATTTCGATAATTCTCTAATTCGTTTTTTTCAATAAATCGATTTCTTATAACCTCTTTTCTTACAATGATCACAACTCCTTATTATTTTTTAATAATTTTTGTATTTGGAAGTGTTTTAATGCTAAACATACAAAAGCTGCATATTTTAAGTGGTCCATTTGTCATTGGATACTTACGCATACTCATCTTATTGTGCCAACATCTAATCGTTTTTACGCTTATTCTAAATAAACGGAGAGCAACTAGCTGATTTGACATTGTAGCCAGCATCTTTCAGGTAACCCTCAAACAATAAATATTAGTTTGGTTTAGAATAACGAGTAAACGAATAAAAACACGCAGTTATGCATATATTGCAAAACGTTGTACAAAAATGATCTCTGACTTTGACTGTGGAGCATATTTGCTACTCTACGCTACTGATCCTCGAAAGAATATGTTAGTTTAATTAGAAATTTTATTTCGGCAAAACAAGCAATAAAAATGAAACAAAGTAAAATAAAAAATGAGATGGAAAATCACCATGCAGTTTATATCACTGTATGCTCTATACATTTCGGTTATTAAATTGATTTGATAGGGGTTTACTTCAGCAAGCCAACTCAATACCAACGCTTAAGCGACCCTGCTTTTTCAATTTCATCTTTATTGAATACAGTATATTCGATTGGAAACCAAGAGGCACAAATTTTTTGAGGCACAAAAATGTACGGATATTGTACTTCGAAAAACGTTTACATTGCATTTTACCCCACAGTCAAGTTTAGTCGAAAGAACACGAAAGAAAAAAAATCATACGTGCTTTTTTATGTGAAATGCATGCAAAATTACTGGCATGATGTACCACAGACAAAGCTTCCTTTATACTTGCACAACAATCACAATTTTTGTTAGCTGCTGATTGCTGGGTAGAGGCTGCACCAAAGTTTGTTATTATCTGGTTCGTTTTAAACTACTTCCACATTCAAATTACTGTAAATCTAAATTAGGCTAAAGAACTGCTACCTAGTATTCAGTTTCAAAGACATTTCTCAATACACTTATTTTATTTAACTGAATATTATGGAATTAAAGATGATTATTGATACCAACCATAACTGAATAAATATTACCATTTGGCTATTTGTTTTTTTGTGGTAAAAACTGTGCATAAAATCAACATTCGACAAACTCACATGCGGTAGCCTAATTGCCTACAAATTCTTGTACGTACAACGAATGCATATTCAACCAATTCAATCCGTTTCCCTATCTATGTTATCCATTTAGACTTCCAATTTGACGTATCGTTTTCGATCTTAGTGATTTTCTGTCAGATATATGCAGCAGGTAATTCCAGTGGTCATCATAACATAAACCAATATGAATCGGTTTGAGACTTAGGAGTAGTAATATCAAGGAGAAAAAATTCGGATGAATGGACATGCAATAAATAATTGAACATTGCCTAATTTAAATTGAAACATTCCAAGTTTACCTTATTCATCCAATTCTGAACAACTGCATTTACATAAAACATGCGTATATGTTGTAAAATTTTCGTGATGTCCCAATTCAAAAGATTCCATTAAATCATTTGTTAATTATTGGCTTTGTTAAAGCTTTGTTTATTGTTATTTGTTAATTATATTACTCATTTAAGGTGGAGTATTTTTTATCAAAGCTTACCGTCTTTGCGTTATCGCGATAACATATTTCTGTTACCACGGTGGCATATACGTATATGCTATTGACCATCCACTGAATATACATTTGAAAGTTTTCCAAATAAACAACGACTTTATTTTCTGGAAAAAAACCACAAACATAACACACGAAGGAAAAAGGTGGTTGGGTTTACTTTACAAAGCTGATGTACTAAATCTGTAGTGTACAAAAGTAAACCATGAATTGGTACTTGATTGGAGAATGTAGTTTCACCTTAAAATGTAGGTATCATTGTTTTCAAGATCATTTATGGGTTTCTGAAAAGTGTATCTTTGTATCCCTATAAATAATTTATGTGTTCATAACTACATGTTTCGATGCTTTGCTTCCTTTAACTGATAATGTTACAGTAATATATGTGCATTGTTTGTAAAAGTAACCGTTATCGTAATTTAATCACGCTACCTTTTAAAACTTATTTTAAGAACATTTTATGCACTTGTTATCATTCCAGTAATATTCATTTTTGTCGAATGTTTGCGTACGTGGCATTGTTGATAATCTTTTGTAGTATGCATTGGTACAGAATTTGAAATTACACGATAATTTAAAATCGTTTTTGACGTTGGTAGGTGTAGTTGTTGCAGACTACAGTTTCCATGCATTGTTTGTATGCATGTACACTTATTAGTATTCATTGATAGGAATGTTTGGTTGATTGTCATATACATACGTACTAAATTTGGTCTTTGAAATGAAAGCATAAACAACCATATTTCTTCATTGCATTGCAGCTGGGGCAATTTATTTCTGCTGCGAAATAAGACTCCATCTTGTTTTTTCACGTCTCCTTCTACCAAATCATCAAAATGTCTGGTGTAAAAAACAGCCAGAAGTAGTTGCATGCATACAGAATGACTGATCAATTAAATGCAGTTACTCAAAATAAAAATGGCAATAAGCAGGATTGTTTGTTTGTTCATTTTAAATTTAGTTTAATGATTCATTTTTCAGTCTATGATTTACTTATTGTGAACACAATGATGGATTTTATAATGATAATAATAATAATATTAATAATCATGGATAATAATAGTAATAGTACTTATAATAATCATAATAACAACAAAAGGCATAATAATAATAACAATAAACATAATAATAATAACTATAAGCATAATAATTTAATTGGGATACTTTTTCGTTTTTGGTGGGTTGTGTCGAAGATTGCACCGACCTAAAATATAGTAAATGTAATTGTCAAGTTAGTATTATGTGAATTAAAAATCTAAAAAAGAACTATAATTTCCATAATACTAACTTGATCTTTTGCTAATTAGTGTTCACACTACAGTTTCGTAGGTGTGATCACTATCCCCATTTGTTGAATTAATATCGATTTCATCGAAAGCAACTAATTCAACGAATGGGTATTCAAATGTACCAGCATTTTGAATTAAATTATTTGAAGTGTAATTTATTACACTACCTTGAGCTTGTTGTTGTTGCTGTGATTGTTGCTGACGTTGTTGTTGTTGGTGTTGTTGTTGGCGTTGCTGTAGTTGTTGCCATTGATGTTGTTGTTGGCGTTGCTGCAACCGTTGTCGGTGTAGTAGTAGCCGTTGTTGTTGAACTGCTGTGTGTTTTAGTTCAGAAATTCATCAATCAAAATGGTTTTCCAAATCGCAAAAAGTTTCTACGAAAAGATTGAGGAGGAAATGACAATTGCTGTCAATGTTTCTTATCCATTTGACAAACTTCCTTTATGCTTATCGGCGGATTTGGTAAATTGGTTCAAAATATAGTTACACTTGGTTATCATGTTAAGTTGACTTATTGTATTCTTTAAATTTTAGGATGGCACTTTAGGGCATTTGTCCAAATGTAGCTTATCAAAAGAAGTGAAGCAGAAAATGTGGCAACCAAAAACGGTAAATTTCAAATGCTTATACTTTTTATCTGAGTTTTACACTAAATCCTCGTAATTAACTGAATTTTGGGTAGTTCTACTAATCTTAAAACAAAGTTCTATAAATGTCTACTTAATGGGTAATTAAAACACGCACAGTCATTACTATTGCCCAGCTGCTGATGCGAGCGGGTCATGATCTAATCATGGCTAACGAAAACAAGATTGCATCAACGCAGTTAGTCATAAGATGAATTTAAACATCTGTAATTAAATGTAGGCTATTTGCTTATCAAATTATAATGGTTACAAAATTTATTAAAATGCTTTGCGCGCAGCGCAGCTTTGTTCTTTTGCGCAGCATTGAGTAAACACACAAAGTACATATGTACGTAATTGAACTATAAGTAGGCATAAAAGTATATATATGCTCATATTATGATGACCATTTCATCACTCACATATTTCCCCGAGGTAAAAACGTTAAATGTCCTGATTTACAAAATAAAATGAAATGGGTACAGTAACGTCAAGCATAGATGTAAAATAAAAAGTTAAGTTAACTATACATACAGTAAAATTAAATAATAAGTTAACATCAAAATGAGTAAAAGATACATACAATGGAGTAACATATAAGCCGAAAGATGTTAGAACTGCTTCAGGTATATGTGTATTTTTTGTATTTTTGGGATGCTGTGATCCCACAGCAAGACTTCTCCGGAGTTTACGGGTCTCAGTGCGGCGATATCTGGGCCCAAAATCAGCAGGTTCACTGACTGGAGGCTGTGAACCTTAAGTCTAATTGAAATTGGGCGGCACCAGCATTAGCCCATAAGTCGCTGTTTCTTTATCTGGATCATGTGTTTGACAAAGTAATACATCAGGTAGACAAACAGGAGCAGGAACATGAAATTGAGGATGAGAACAGTGATTGCTACACCTTTCACCTCTCCAGGGTCAAAATAGTCACTGCTGTCATTAGTTAAACGAAAATTATTCGCTAAAAACAGTCAAAATTACATTACACAGAAAGGCTACGGAGAGATAGCTGTGTAAGCTAAGTGTTAGTGTAATGAACAAGACATTGAAGTCTTAAGTCTTTTTAGAAAAGAATCTTCAGAAATCGTGAGATTGATAACTAGCAAAGTTGTCCCATTAACGTTTAAAACACTGGACATGTTGGCGTAAGTCGACAATTAATTTTGGCTAATTATGGATACATAGGAGGACTACTCCAGGGGCTTGGGAGCACGTAGTTGAATGCAAACTTTCCCATCAAAGATACTAGACAGGGCAAGGGAGGAGTAATTAGTGCGTCACGTTTAGACAAGTGGAGTGATGAGCATGAAATGGTTTATTGGGTTGCGAAATTATAGAACTCTCTGATGATGTTGATAGGTCTCTCAAACCTACTTGCATCAGAATAGCCAAAATTTCATTTGCTGGTGATGCATCTGTATGGATCACCGTTTGATGAGCAAGCACAAGCGAATTGATTAATTTTTCTTTGATAGTTTACCATGCATTTTTTTGTTCCTCTCCCAGTGGAATTTATTGTCTTTTTTCCAAAATTCAAGAGTAAATTATATTCATTTACTTTGTAAAAAATAAGTAATAAAAACGTGCATATATTTACTGATTAAAAAAAAGCATTCAGGAATATGTTTAAATATTTTCCAAAAACAAAAATGGAAGGTAAGCATAAATTTGGATTGATATGTATTTTCCTATATCTAACAAGCTGTTTGTTGCAAGCTCCAGTCGTGTTAATTTGTTGCGTATTAACGGCGTTGAACTCATTGGAGTTGTTCGCTACGTCGTATAATGTATGGATTTATACTTGATTTTCCGTGTGTAAAATATATATGTATATTATGCATGCGCTGATTGAGTACATACGATTCTATGATTGCGGAATTATTCCACCTTTTTAAACGAGGGTCAAAATTAGAATGCAAGTTTTTAATTTGGTGGTTTGATGGTTCAGATCTGTTTTTATGAAGAAAGGCACTTTATTGTACTCGGACAACCAATAATTATTAATAGAACTGATAGAAATGTATAATTCCATTTTTAGGTAGGGTGTGTGACTGCATTTTACTCTGATTTGGGGTCAAATCAGTTTCTTATAATGACACTAACGCATGTATAGAGCAAAGTGTGCTTATGTCAAAAATCAAGATTGAAGCACATTTAACTGCATTGAGCGGAGAGAGCTCTCCAAGCAAAAACGGTTTACAAAACATAAACGTTGTTATACTCTAAGTTTTTTTGAACATGACATAGTAATAATAATAATATATAAGGAATAACACACACATTAAACAGTGATAAAATGCACTGCATTCTCTAGCTCCAAATTCAGATAAATTCAGCAAATTGACGTTGTACGCGCACATGTTCCGCCTCGACAACATGGGTGCTAAAAATGGTTCCAAACTCGTTCTGGATCTCTACTCTTGTCAAAACGATGGACGAGACCATTAGTCGTTTTGAACGTAAAAAAGACGGACACAACACTGCCAAAATTATTTTCATGGTCAAGGGGTCATTGCTGACATCGTAAAGCAGAAATTTTGTTCCACGAATCGAGACAAGTGTCATTTGTACTCTGGTTGGCCAAAGCACATGTAGATCGTCTCTCTTGTCATCACCCCCCACTAAGAAGAACATATGCTCTGCAGTAGGAACTAAATTATTCCTTCCCAGTTTTAGTGGGCTAGGATGAACATACGTCCTTGAGCAAAAAATAAACAGATTTTACTTTGCATTTGGCGTAGCTAGTTTAATTCCTTCCAATGTTTCTGTTCTATGGAACTCGGCCGCTGCAAAAGCTAAATCCTAATCTGTATTGGCTGAACTTAAAATTCTGAAATATCCTGCTTTGAGGACGATGTTGTCCCCCTTTGCACACATATAACCGTGAATACTATCTCAATCGATAAATCCGATTTTCGCAGGATATACATCCTCTTGATGATCGGTGAGCCGATAAAAGCTTTGTGGCTCAAATTTAAACAAAATACCAGCTTGCAGTTTTAAATGGAAATGGTTTACTCAAACGTTTTCCACTATATACTTGGTATTGTTGACCTGCTGTTTTTCAAAACCGATGTCGGCTGGACGGGTTGGAAATGCAAGACTGCTCCAAATTCTAGATTCAGCTGATATTAGTGGTGCGAAGACGAGTTGCATCCAATCCCCTGCCCCACCACAGTTTCCTCGTATTGTCGTCGCGGTCTCCTTACTTTATTCCCTTTCCTACCTCTCCTACTCGTAAATGTAGTCGTTTCGCCTTTTCCTCCAGTAGCTTTCTTCCTTATTCCTCTAGAGGCTTTGCCATCGGCTTTGCAAACAATATTTCGTCTCTCGTCTTTCATTCCAATTAATTTGGAAACTGACTTGGCTATCTGAAAATGATTTATAAAAATTAAAATGAAATAAAGTTTGTACACTAACGATGGACACTAATTTAGAAGTTCATTTGCTAATAATCAAAAGTATTATTTAACAAAGCATATATTCATTTAAATACTGCTAGCTTTAAGGTACAAAAATCATACAACACTAGATACTATAGTGCTTTTATATTTATTATACTTGTGAAATTTAAATGCGCTGTCAAAGGCAATTATTCCTGGTTTCTCGAATATGCTTAGGAACGTTTTGGGTAATATTACTCCATAAAATGACTAATCTGTAAAAGTATTTGGTGATTTTGATGACTTGATTATTAGGCTTTAAAAATGCCCAGGTCGTCTTGATAACTCCTACATGGGGTACGTCAGTGGCATTTTGAATTTAGCTACAATTCCAGCTTTTCTGTTTTAAAGATTTTTTTGAAGACATATCTGCAACCACAGTTTGAAAGATAATCCTGATCTTTGATGTACTTGGGTGCCATTGCTTTTGTACAAGTTTTAATGCCTGGTTTCTTAGCTTTATTTATCCGT
The DNA here is from genome assembly GCA_034695465.1 of Entomobrya nicoleti. Classification (NCBI taxonomy): domain Eukaryota; kingdom Metazoa; phylum Arthropoda; class Collembola; order Entomobryomorpha; family Entomobryidae; genus Entomobrya; species Entomobrya nicoleti. The sequence continues at coordinate 8,085 of JAQFZG010005544.1, forward strand.
TGAGTTGACGGTTATTTTCTTAGTTCCCTGGCAGCATGCTGCACAGTAATGTATGGATACTTTTTGAACGTGTTTGAAGTCTTTTTCTACTTTCAAAGTGCCCTTCAGAAGTAGATCAACGGTAAATTTTTATGTGGTTCCTACGTTTTGTAGCCTCATAGCAAGTAATGATTAGAAAAACGTATATCGCAATATTCGATCGATTTGAATTTTTTTATTAGTTGGACCTTTGACCTTCCACTGATATTTTTGTAGTGAGAATTAAGGCGTTTTTGAGACATTTTGTTTTCTGCAAGTTTCTCGGTGATAAATACATTGAAGGATCCAAAGTTGTATGATTTTTATGTCTCAGAGTTAGCAGTATTTAAACATATGTTTGCTGAGTTAAATAAAAGTTTTGGTTATTTGAAAATAAGCTTCCAAATTTGTGTCCATCGTTAGTGTACGAACTTTAAAATGAAAATAACTAAACAGGATTTTTCATTTAGTTTATGATATTTAGGTTAACTCACTGCTGTTCTATTTCGACTTACCATTCGAATTTTTTCAGATTTTTCAGTTACGTTGCCAGTCAAAAACAAATTTCCACAGTTTACTGTACAATTCTACAGTTTGTCGATTGAAATAAAATAAAAACTCGTTGTTTACTCATTTACTTTTACCATTTGGCTGACAAATATATAAGTAAAGATGAATTAAACAATGCCAACAATAACTGAATGTATTATGAAGTTTGAATTTTTGCTATTTCCCATGATAAAAACTATCCATAAATTTAACGTTTTATTAATTCCCATGGCAGCATTATTACCTAATTACGTACATTTACATAACATATAGATATTTAACGAATTCCTTTTGTTTCAATATGTGTAAACATTTGCAATGTTACCTCATTTGTAGAAATCGGTACGCCTGCTTCTGCATAAAGCATATGGGTACCTATTGAAGAATGGGAAGGAAATTTTCATAATTCATGGATTCCAAAAAATACGATTTTTTTTAATTCATCAGTTTGGTCCAAACTTATTATTTATAATGTTCACAGCCCCTTTTCATTAACAGCAATTTTTGGAGTTATATATCTTATTGGAAATATTGCGATGACTCCTATACGAATGCTTTAAATTTTATTACTTTCAATTGACATTTATGAATACTAACTAATTATGTTTATTGTGCAAATATTCAATAATTTAGACGTTTATTACGGAACTGAAAAGCGAAGCTCAGCGAGTATTGACTTTAGTGTGTTTGTCCGTCTGTCTGTCTGTCTGTCCATCCGTCTGTGAACACGATAACTCAAGAACGCGTTAACCGATTGCGTTCAAATTTGGCATGCAGGTCACTATAGTCAAGGGCAAGAACCCTGTTGATTTTCAGCCCCGTAGGCCAAACCACAAGGTCAAAGTCAAAAGTTTTCACTTTGATCAAAGTGTACATCTGAACAGCTGAATCGAAAGCTCTCGTCGAGTAGATCACAAATCAAGGGTCACTTTAGGTCAAAGTGACCTCAGAGGGTCAGCAATCGTGGTCAAAGGTCGCAATGTCAAACACATGTCATGTGACATATCATTCGAAAGCGTTTTTCATTGTCATCAACAATGCTCAACAATTTCATTTGTAGCATTGTTTCAGCTCCGTCGTTATGATCGCTATTACAGCGGGTTTACTTAAAATAATCAAATCTCTATTTACTGTAACGAGCTAATTTGGTATTGCAGCCAGCATTTTTCAGACAATCTTCAAGCAATAAACGCGGGATATTTTTAGATTAATAAGTAGATAATGTAGCGTAGAGCAATATATGTACCTGGCTTTTCCATTACATTTTTTTGTTTCTTAGAGTTTTACTTATATTGATTGTCTCCCAAAAAATAAATAGTAGACGCTCGGTATAGTTGCACAAATACTAATCCTGGGAGTCAAATACAAATACAATTTGTTTGTCCCCTTTTTTGACCTAGATGAGTACTAAATTTACCTTCGTTAATCCCCAACCAAATAAATTCCATACATTCGTTTGTCCCCTAAAAGTTTTTCGTAAAAATATACGCTTTACTTATTAGTCTTTCATTTTGTTTGAATGCACTACACTGTGAGTAAACTATGTGCGTACGTACCTA
>JAQFZG010005545.1:0-10209 GCA_034695465.1 Entomobrya nicoleti
ATAGTACTTCAAAAGAAAAGCACATATATAACGATGTTAGAAACACATGACTTTCTATCATATGCATATAACAGCATATATACTGCTTTCTTATTTCTTCTATTGCTCTGCCTTTCTACTTTTTCTCCTCAAGTTGTGCAGTTTTTTTTCGGGAAAATAGTCCCTTGAGCATCGTGGTAGAAGCAGGATCAACCGTCATCTCTCTCCTTCATTCTTCAAAGTAGACTTTACTGATGTCGACGAAAAAAGATGGTTTGACCAACTTCATTCAAAACTATCTCATTTTTTGGGAAAATTAGTTTGTTTGTGTTTGGAAAGGTAGTATAAGTCCATAGGAAACTTGAAAAGCACACGCACAAAAAAAGTTGTATAGTTTAGAAGCAAATGGAACTACTGATGTGAGCATTTGACATTTCAAGTGGAGCAAAATGCAGAAGTAGTGAATGAGGTGAAGCGAATGAAATATCCATTTGTAACTATTCATCTCTATCTACAATCCCAGCCTTTCCTGATATTTTTCGTTTCTTTTCCCTAACAAAAAGTTACTAGGAATTCCATGAAGGGAAATAGAATGCAATGGCTGCTGAATTGAATTGAATGAAAAGCCCATAGATTTTGGAAGTACCTGTCTGCCTGCTGCTCTAGTCTACCTACTACATAACAACCAAGGTACGCACAGACAAAGCACTTTAACTGCTCTAACAAGAGGCAGGTATGAATGGTAGAAAAAGTAGTGGTAAACTCATTGATCCATAGATAATCGAAATGGATCAAAGGCATACGAGAAATAAAATCCTGATATATTGAGAACTAGGCTGTCCTCTATTTGTCTTTGTAATTGTTGAATACTCAATTGTGGTTGGAGGAGGAAATGCACAGCAATATTATGAGTAAAAAGGCATATTATGCATTGCATGTGAATGCATTCGATAAAAACTTAAGTATCAAGTTGGTTGGTACTTTGCTACTTGTTCAGGTTGATGTTGATAGGAAGAATAGGATTTATTTTATTTTTGAGATTGCAGATTGTAAAAGCAAATTACCTCTTCGCGAGAACATCTTCGAGCGCATGAAAACACTCCTCGATTTTTATTCAATGAGTATCTGTAGATGGTAAAGCTGATAAAAAATAGGCTGAGGATTGATCCAAGACACGTGAGGGCCGATATGACAAGTGTCTTTACAATAACTGCCATATTATGTGAGTCAGTGGAAGAATTATTATTATCATTTGGCAGATCTCCTCGTCTTCCTGGAACTCTGGTATTGTCGTTAAGTTTCAAATAAGAGTATTTTGGGTTGCTCGCGTTGTTATCCTGTAAGTTTTCCAAAGAAAAAATATTAAATCAACAAGGAAATATATCACAACTACGTACAAACATCATGTACAATGATGAGATGGTATAAAGTTAGGTGAGGGAAAGGGAGTGGAAAGTTCGGGAACATATAAGCTAAAAAACCACATCCATATGCGTTTTATTACTGCAGAGATGTGAATATTTCATCGGCACAAAGAAACGTTCTTTCGCTTGTGAGATTTCTCTCTCTTTACCTAATGCATACTTAATCTCGTTTATTTATGCATTTGAAAGCTTTGGAAATTTGCTATGTTGAAGCATGGAAATGGAAAGGAAGGAATGTAAGTTGACGAACAAACCATAGATTCTTTTGTTATAAGTTGTTTAGTTGTTCAGTGAAAGATGATGAGGAAGTGTGTGGAGAGAGCACATATCTGGTGAAAACAAGAGACCTTATAATGCGTGAAACGAAATTATGAATGATTGCTTTAATTGAGTGCTCCTCAAGTCGGGGATATTAGTAATGCATACAACAGAGCGGCAAAATGTAGCCGTTTCACTTTGTATGCTTGTCTGTATTGTATGTTGTTATTACATTAGTATTTTACCTATGTTCTGTATTATAAAATGTAGTCAAGTAGCTTATTTTAGTGCGACCACACTCAACTCCTTCGCAGTAAGTCTCCTCTCTTCTGGTCCGTGTCATCGTCAGCCAAAAAGAGAGAGATCTGTCGACTGCAGCTGTATACAACTAATTACATTCAAGAAAATACGAAACGGCAACTCAAATTCGATTTTGCTTACTTTGTTTGAGGTTGAAAAGTGGTTTTGTTTGGCCTCGCGTCGTGTTAAGTTTTACTTATTTTGCTAAACAACAAACCAGTTATGTACAAAGAGTTTCCTGCAAGATGTAACATGTATGCATATATATCATAGAAAGTTACTTGTTTCAACATTTTCTAAGTAGTTCGTTAATGGACCTACTTTAGTTATATGTTTAAATGATGCATAAACTCATGTGTTTGTAGAGTGTGTGGGTCCATTGGTATATAATTCATAAATTATTATACCTCCCTCCCACCACATTTCAGCAGAGTACATGTTGTGTGCGTGACACTTGAGATGGAAGAAAACCTCAATACAACGTTCTTTCATAACACAACATCCAACATCACAAATACACGCGAAGATGAGAAAGTATTTTCCATTTTGAATGCTATTCTCTTTGCACTAATTCCTACCACTTGACAACTGTCCAGACTCCAGACGTGTACTCAAGTTGCCACTAGTTCTTTTTTGCTGGCTCTCGTGTGCGACATTCTACCGTGGAAAATCGAGATACATGAGAATAATATACATGTACCTAGAATAGAATGCATATGCATGTTTATATTTTCATACATTAAAACGTTCTCTTGCTAAGCACATCATCTTTGTGGGATGATTTTCGTTGGTGTGAGAAAGAAAATGATTACAAGCAAAAGTTGGTGTGCTTTCTTGTATTTTTTTTACTTTATACGAGGCATACATACACTTAATGTTTCACGCTTATTCGTCTCTAAGATGTATACTTCATAAGCTGGTGTTTGGGATGGAAGAATCTTTCTCCGTGTGTGGTGGTTTGAGCTACTCCAAACCGAACACGACGTGGCATGGTATACTTTCTTGAAAAAGAGATGAAAAGGGAAGAATGAAACATAATGCTAATGGGCAAGTTTTTAGAATGAACTGCTGCTAGATTACTATTACTCTGTGCACTTGTAAATAGTGTATATAGTACTTGTGCTTCCACAACCGCTCTAGCATGGAAAGTGTTGTATGTGTGTGCAAGCAGAGTTGTTTGTTTCCCGAGAGAAAGTTAGTTGTTAACTTGTTTAGTGAGTGCAGAGAAAATTCAGTCAGTTCTCCTTGTACTGGTTGCTGCTGTGTTATTATGATTATTACTGGCGTTGTGCCCTTTCCTATTTTATCTACATGCTCTTTTACATGACGAAGCTCATAGTTAAAGCAACTTATGTCATCACACTGTCATCATAACAAAATGTCTTTTGTCGTTTTCTCATATACTCTCATAACAAAGTGGCTCTGCAAAAACTTGCTTAGTTTAGCTCTGCCATGTACAACATGCGTGTGTGTTGTTTTGCTGAGCTCATGTGTGATGTTGAAATTGGCTTCATGACTATCATTTTCATTATCATGGCATCTTTACGTTCATTTCACATGAAAATCCTTAGGTGGTTAGCTATCAAGCTAGGCCTTTTTATAGCTAACTGAAAACAACTTTCTATATGCAGATAGTGTGTAAACATTCCCACAATGCCATGCCATTAAGTTAGTATTATGTTAGTGGAACCCTTTAATATAAACTTTCATAGTAGATGTTCTCCCTTAGCTGTTACTGCTCGCTGAACTAGAAAAAATGCAATCCTACCAAAAAGGCATTTACTTATCATCATGTTTAAAATGAAATATACATAAATGGTTGGGTGACTGGAACTACAAAATGCAATCTTCATTATATTTAAACTCACTGGAAAAGTTTAAAACCAATAAATATCCCGCATGCTACACCCACCAAGTGTAATTTTTGGGGTATGAAAGGATATTATTTTGTATCAAAATAGCATATTATGCACGATGCTCATACACATAATGTGTGAACTAATTACCCAAATGAATGTAACATTAAACTAGATAAATTCAAACAGTGTGTACACAGTATATGTAGTTAATATAGAACTAACTTAACTATACTGCTTTTCAGTATGCTCAAATATATTTAGTAGGAGGTTTTGTGTCGAAGTAGAGTTTCAGATACAAAAGTATACTGTATATTATATGGGGAAAGTTTTCACTGTGTTTGCGTAATGAGGCGCTGACGAATGCTATATTTTTTATCACATAACCGCGCTGCTGTGTACTCGGAAAATGCGCTCATCTCTAAGTTATTTACGTAGCAATTTTGTGAATTTGGCGGTTAGGTTCTCTCATTCCATATAAAATGGTGTAAAAGTTTTACTTTTCAATTAAGTGATCTAAAATCGAAAGGCTAAATCATCATCAACAAACAATTTTAGTAATTGATATCTTGATGATGTTATGAGTGAGTGTGCAGCTTACTAAGGCTTACTCCTTTACTCCTCAGTATAGAAAAAGTTGTAATATACCTAAGTGCAGATAACAGAATAATAACAAAGTGATGAACTATGAGAGAGTTGGTTATAAAATAAGTCAGGCGGTAACTGGCGAAGGAGAATAAACAATATATACTTGATGGAAAGTCCACTGATGAGGGGAAAATGAAAGTCCTTACAAGATTTTATCCTTTTTCCTCATATCATCATCGATATATCCCTTAATACAAAGTGTATGGTGGTCGTAAGATGATGTGGAACTTTTGGAGAATATCAACATCGTTTTGAAGTCGTCAATGAATGGAGAAAGTTAGTGAATGTCAAGTTGGCTTCGTTCGACAGGAAACTTGAAAGGAGAAGAGGAAGAGAGAGAGAGAGAGAGTGCGAGAGAGAAAATCATGAGAGTGTGGGTTGATGGTATGGTGGTAGTGGTGGTGGATTGAGAGAGAGGAAGCATAAAAGTAAAAAGCAAAAATGGAACTTACAGATTCAGAAGGAGCCTGGTTAGCAACTCTATCGCTGTCAGGATAAGCGGGCGGAAATCCATCAATCGATCTCTGAACAGAAGCAACTACTTCTTGTTGTTCTTCCTCCCCATTCCTCCTACCAGTTCTTTGCAATTTACTCTCATCAATAATTGCGTTATCATCATTTGTCTTTGTCTCCTCAGAACTCCCAACTCCTGCCGACGACGACGACGAAGGTGGCCTTCTTGTTCTTTGTCCTCTTGTTATTGTACTTGCATCATATCTCGAGATTGGTATCAAATTTGAGGGAGTTTTCACTTGTACGCCTTTATCGCCGCTCCTTCTTGAGCTTAGTTCACTATTTGTTCCCCCGTTTCCTACACCAATTCTACCTTGGCTTCTACTTTCGCTAACATTAGCACGACCACCACTTACACTACTACTATCACGTTTATCACCGTCATCACTATTATTTTCTTCATCGTTTTTACTTTTACTGCTGGGATAGTCAAAATAGGATTGTGTGGGAATAGCATCACCATCACCTTCCAACATATCCACAAATGTGTTTGCTTCCGTGACTGTTTTAGAAATATCTAATGATGATGATGATGTATTATGTTGCTGCTTCTTCGTGTTGTCGCCCATCGCTGCACCGGAAGCACTGTCATGATTGGGACTTGAGGCTATATGTTCAACGAAAGCAAAAGAACCATATTATTACCTTTTAGTAGACTTTACGCTTACACAATGTAATCTAATAACTAGTTTGAGCTAATATGATGGCATAAAAATACACTCAAAATGGCAAATGATGACACTTGTCAAAAAGAAGGTGACCAGAAAAACGGCTAACAAGCTTGGTATAACATCTTACGTTGTGTTTGAATCAAAAGGAGTAATATATATATGCCTGAACCTATTAATATATACTCATATCATTTATATGCTTTCAATTTTTAAACAAACTACCTGGCAAAAGAAAGCCACGGTTGTTGTATACCAACTTGGTACTTATACACGCCAGCGGTGATGATGGTAGCCAGATTTTTGGAAATTCGCTATATTATTTATGACGATCGATACAGAAGGATGAAGGAGTTATAATGTAGGAAGGGAAAAGTAGAAAAGCAGGATGTTCCTTATTATCTTTCTTGTCTTCTGACCAAAGAAATGTACTTTTTTCTTTCTATTCAGTTTCTACATCAAGTGCACACTACCATTCGTTCATTTAATAAAATGATTACATCATCTGAACAATGATGTTTTTATCCTTAAGGGGGTATAATCAAGAGTCCTTTCTCCTTTGCTTGTTAACGGTAGTTTTTTTTGCAGTTTGGTTTTGCTTTCTCACAAAAAGGTAGTAATAATAATACGGATGCTAGTCACTTGGGAAAAGGTAAAGAAGGATGCTGCTATCAAAATGACAACTAGGATGGGATATCATTAAATATATTTCTTTTTATGGCAACTGCGGCATTTTCTATGATCAAACCTTGTGAAAGAAGAAAAGTTTATGTTTCTTGCTTGTAAGTAACAAAGTTAACATTGTAGGAGTAGGCATATATATATTGCTCCTTTAGAGATGTATCTATGTACTATAAAGGAGCAGCGCATACTGCGTAACGCATAAAGCTAATACGGCTTACTAATGCGTGGTGCCATAAGGGACTAACGCTTCATTTTTAAGCAAGTGAAAAAACGGTGTTTGTCTTGGGAAGAAGCACTTGCTCGGGATAGAAGGACATTAAAAATTCAATGAAAAAGTAGTTTATGATGTTTAAGAAAACATACCTTGAACGGAAGGAGAAATAGGCGAAGAAACGTTGTGTGTTGTATTTACGTGGGATGATGACAGTGGATCTGCAACATATGTTGTTCGCGAGCTAAACGTTGGCTTGGTCATCAAAACAGAAGAGTTTGTTACAGAGTGATGTGAAACTGGTGCTGTGTCCAGTAATTCAGTTATTTCTTGACCAGTCTTTCTTTCTTGTGATACATGTGTGACTTTCTCAGGGAAATTTGTATTCTGGGCATTCTCCAAAGAGAAAGCGGAGGAAGGAGTGGCATCAAGCTCACGTGTGCCGGACATGGAACGACCTGATGCAGAAGACAATGAGCTAGTAAAATTCTCAGTCTTGTTGTCACTGCTCCGGGTCAGTGGTGTAACGAATGGCTGGGTGAAATTGGGATTTTTTTCAGGCGAGTTGATGACGTTGAGTGATGCTCGCGGCGTGGAAAAATTTAGAGTGGCGAGTGGTGTATCCCGTAACTGGGTTGGACGGGCGCAAGTTGGTCCATCCACAACTACCCGTCTGCTTATTAGTTCGAAGACTGCGGAACCGTGTAAATCTCCGCAGTCCCACGGATTACTATTCATTTTGACAGTGTGGAGGTTTAGCTCTACAAGCGCGTTACTCACAAGATTGGGATCGTCTAACTCACATCTTTGCAAGTTGAGCTCTACCAAATAGGGGAAATATGAGAATCCGCCCTCTTGGAACAGAGTTAGTGCGAGATGAGGGGAGTCGTCGAGTTCAAGTATTTGTAAGTTTTGCAATGGCTTGAAAGAGCTCACATCCAATTCAATGGGCTCCATCAGCCGAGATAAATGGAGGAGGGCCACTTTACGCAAGCTTTCGAAAGCACCGGTAACTATCACTTTGATGGGATTTTGGGAGATGTCAAGTGTCTCTAGTTTACTTAGGTTAGCGAAAGAGTCGCGGTAAATCACATCGATGAGATTTGAACGAAGGTCTAGGCTTTTCAAACTTTTTAACTCTGAAAAGACAGATGGGGGTATAGAGGTGATTCGATTGCTGTGAAGGTTTAGTTCTTCCAAACGTCTCAGATTTTTGAAGTCCGTCGTATTGAGATTTGCGATAAGGTTGCCTTCCAGTTGGAGGGAACGAAGGGACGGTGGCAAATTCTGTGGGATTCTTCTCAACCTATTGAAATACAAAAACGCATATCATACATAACAACAAGTTCTCTTCAAATTTGTATAAGCGTTTCACAAGTTTTAGAATAATTTTTGGAATGAAATTCTTGGAATTCATTGTCTCCATTCAAGTGCTCTAACCTAACGTTATTGCTCCAAAGTTAACCTATTCACACATTCACGTTTGCTTTTTTCTTTCGCATTTTTTGTGCCTTTTACACTTTCCTTTTTCTCGTTTTCTTTGTCAACTTGTTCAGCCTCTGCTAGCTTGGCTGTTCTATTATTGTCTACTTTCCTTTTTTTCGTCCACAGCCTTTTTCTTGCTGAAGTATGTCAATTTCACAAAAAAGTGCCTTGTGGTATGTGTTGCGCAATTTGTGCAAGTATAAAGAAATAAATCACACATTGCTTGTTATAAAGGTATATAGTGTAAAGTTACTATGTATATTGTATAAAAAACAATGATGATGACATTTTCTTTTCTATGCCAGTCACACTAGCGTATATGTACGTAACACAAGATCCACTCGTTTCCCCTTCGTGAGACTTTTTTTTGTGCTGGTGTTGATATGTGTGTGTAGGTATTACTCGCTCCTCTTTGAACTTTTTTCTCTTCTACTTGTGCAAAAGGAAAGAAAACCTAACTTTCATTGCGCTTTCTTTTCTCTACTCATTCGTGCATGGATAGACACATATGTAATTCCACAAGAAGAAAGTTTCACTTTTATAGTAATAATTATGATAATGATGCAAAGCTCAACTTTGTCCTCCTACAAAAAGCGTCCTATCTGGTATGCATCTTCTTTTCAAACATTCACGAACTTTCTTTCTACTATAATGTTTGTAGTACTTTTTGTGTATTATTACAGGTTGTATTTGTAGTATTATTACTTGAAACCAAGCCATCTTTTCTATTGCTTTCATTTGAAAAAAAAAAATCATTAGGAAAAATCATCGTGATATGTTTGAGTCGGGATGATTGTATTTGTTTGCATGAAAGTAGAGTGTTTTCTTTGATAAAGATGATAACATTTCTTTGTAATTTTGACTGAATCTGATGAAATTTTTAATGTTGGTATAAAGTTGAAATTTTTGTTGTCAGTTAGTCATTTATTTTTTCAATAGAACATTCATAAACCATGTAAGCATAAAGAATGATCATAGCTAAAAAAAATCTCTTTCTACGTCGGCTAAAGTGAATATTGCTTTGAGAATATGTATCTAATATCTACATATATGTATACCATCTTGTTTTATAGTTACATTTAATAACTCATTGTAACCGAATGCTTATTAAAAAATCTGAAAATTTCTTAATTTGTTTGGAATAGCTTGAAAACAGCAGAATGGTTATCTTTCTTAAATTAAAGGAAGTTTCAATCCGACAAAAAATTCTTCTGCATCACGCTCATATTGTGGAATGAGTAATCTTAGACCTTAAGAAAACGTTTTCACGTATTAGGGCTGAAAGAAAATTAGGATGAAATAGCCTAGTTTTCTACTACCAACTTCCAACTCTGATATATTTTCACAAAATGCTTTGAATCAAATGCGTTTTAAAATGTTGTTTCATCGTTCGTAAATGCATAAATATATGCATTGAAACAATTGTTAAAGTTTAAATGTTGCTAGCTCAAACCCCACTACTGACTATAGCTATCCTGTTATGAAGATAAAGGGTCACAGAATTGTAGTTCCGTGGTGCAAAGGCTGGAACTAAACTAGAGAAATACTAGGATTATGTTCTACTACCACCACTTGAGTTGCGAATGCTATTACTTCATACAAACGTTTAAAGAAGTTTGGACAAACTTTTACTTGCGCTTGTCGTAAATATTTACTATTGGCGAAGCATTTAAGTAGTATGTATGTATGCATTTTAGCTGTTGTGTACGAAGATTGGAAAAGAAGGATTGTTTGTGTAAAAGACAATAGAAGTTTAAATTGGAGATGAGCATTAAAGAAGTCAGTAATGAGGAAGAGAAAAGGACTAGCAGAGTGTGGAGGTGGCTTATAAAGAGTAAACATTACTTGGGCACGTTGCGTCATTATTAATACAGGGATGTTCAAACAAGAGGATATATTCATAAATATAAGGATATATAGAGATTTGCATATTCTCAGTGGACCATGTTGCATATGCAACATCTACATAATACTCCATACAAGTTAATGCAGGTAGATAATTTCGTATTTAAAAGTATTACCCTGCCTTGGGGAGGATGGATGGAGAATAAGTAGACATAAGTAGTTAAATCCTCCAAGGGATCATTACGATGAGTAGGAATTACGGCGAATTACCCGAATTTCTTCTCTATCTCATGATGCCTAAGGAGTCATTGCATTTTAAAGATAGCGAATGGGAGCAA
>JAQFZG010005546.1:0-10208 GCA_034695465.1 Entomobrya nicoleti
ATTGCAAGTGGTATGCAATGTGCGGTGCTCTACTTATGCACGTGTCGGTGGGATGTGAAGTGAACAATGCATTCATGGTTCACGGTGCGATATGCATTCGGTTTTCTGGAATTTTCCATGACCTAGAATTTTAAATGCAAGTTCGGTGCATTATGATATTTTGCTAAATAGATTTTACATAATGTGGATGCTTAATATTATGTAGAAAAGTGTAAATGTTCACTTTTGAAATGAACAATGCCATTTTAACAGTGGTAAGGTAATTTTACCTTAACAGCATGGGGCAACTTGAGACAATGCTATAAAAGCATGGGGCAACTTGAGACAATACTATAAAAGCATGGGACACCTTGAGACAATACTATAAAAGCATGGGGAACTTGAAAGAACTAAGTTAATCGTAATTACGTTGTTCTTTTCGTGAAGTAGGACAAAACATCGTCCAAGGGTTTTCGGTGGCGCGCAGTCTCTTTCATATTACTGCGCTTAGCGCAGTAAATGGCCTTTTCTAGTATATAACTAAAATATTAAATTGCTCTATTTGCATGTATTTACTATTCTGTCTACCGTATAATATGTTAGTGCCATTATTGCACAGGTAAATGGTAAACCACACAATTTAAAAGTGTTTATCGATCTAACTAAAAATATAAGTATATGGCTAGCGCTATCATTAAAGCTATGTTATACAACGTTCTGAGTGGATTCATCATAAACTTGGAGTTTTATGGCGAGAAAAAGAGAGCAGTAAAAATTAATAAAGTAATTATGATGGAATTTAAAAATCTGAATTGGAATAACAAGGCGTACTGTGCTTCGTTTAGCTGAATCGAGTTTTCTGTTCAATATGCAAAATTAAAAAATACATTTGAAATATTTTCTAGAAGAAGTTCTAGAAGAACTGAAGAGCTTTAGCACTGTAATATTATGCACAGCTACAACTTCTAACATAGCATCAGTTTGTCGGGATAATATTGACTGTGAAGAAAGGATTAAGCCGTCAAAAAAATTATGTATACAAACAACCATAAATACTCATCCTTTCATAGAAATATGTAGGTATGTAAACTCATATATATTGTATGTATGTAGGTATAGCTCAATCCTCGTCTCCTTCGTCTTCTGTTCTTAGACAGTAATTAACACAGTCTGCGGAGGAAGGAAATAATAATAATAATTCTTGTAGTTATCCTACCGTTAAAAATTATTTTTCTTATCGTCAGTTCAACATATCAACTAGCTCACATATTAATCCTATTTCTCGTAAAAAAATAAAGTTTTCCCCTCTTCTTGTAATTCTGTAACTTATTTTGAATATGTATTTTTCTTTGTGCTGCTCACTCTACAAATCCTTGACGAACAACTACAGTATACATACACTGGCTGAGTTTATGAAGTGATTAAAATGTAACGTGATTTATGCATAAAAAGTGTAGCCGTTTTTTTGATAAGCGTTTACTGATGCCATAATTTAGGGTGAACGTGGTTTGATACCTTCACTACAAATATTGTAATCATATCCACACTTTTTTTATATAGTTAACCTTTAAAAATTAAGAAAATTTATTAAATCAGTTGTTAAATCACACGGTAAAAGAGTACATTTGATTACGATCCATAACAGCTATATCATATTTTCTCAGGACATTCATCAACAACATCACACAACAGCAATAATTTTACACCAATAGATATACACTACACCTAAATGAATAACCCAACTCTTCCATTAATCTCATCCTAATCTAACACCGTAATCTGATTTCACTTGGTTTCTTTCACTGGCTGAATTGCTGATTGTCTGTGTAACTCAGGAAAAGAGGCAAACTTTACTTAAACTAGATAATATGAGCATTTAGATGCTTTCAAAGTGACACGATTCTTTAATCAGGAATATTTTGTTGGATTTTCATTTTTCAAAAATATGCGTGAAGCTTTAAAAACCGCTCTGCAATAAACAGTGTTTGTAACCTTGAAAAAAGTCGTAAAAATTAAAGTGTATTTTTTGTTGCCGTACAAAATTCATAAGTACAGTGACCTACCTAAACGCGAACCAAAACAAACCATCAAAAATCATCGTCGTCGTTTTTTTTTCTCGGCAATTACACATTTTTTTCTCTTTCGGTAGCCATTTCATTTATGCCAGTGCATAATACTAAAATATAACAAAGTCTTTTAATTTACATTGGGATGCTTCTTCGTCTAGCCTAGGTCTAGTCTCATTTATTCTAGGCACTAAACTGATGTCGTTACGTCGTAAATGCTCGCGGAGAAGGTTATAAAATGTTTATGGAATTGCTTTTTTGTTCGGTGTAAGTTTTGAAGTATCAATACATACGTTATGTATGCTCTTGGTACACACTTGCTACACTCTTTCAAATAGCCCATGAAATATTTCACATAGAATTTCTTCTCAGATAATCATATAATACGCAGGTAATAAATTCGAGCGTTAAATCATCGTGTGCGAATATATAATATATTCATTACAACTAGTTATTACCAATACATTCATTCATATCATCTACATGTTTAAATTTATATCTATATTTTTTATGCACGTTAGTGTTTTAGCAATAGGTATGCATTTATATTATCCTGTCAAACCGGGAAATCAAATGATTATAGCAATATATATCACTACTGAATACGTAGATGAAGGTATGTGTACCTAAGAACTGAGATTGTTGCTAACTTGAGAAAATTATATATTTACACTGGACACTTGAGCTACATGCTACATAACAGTAGTGTTTCAAATGCCGTCTCATAGAATAAGAAGAAATGAAACAAGTAGTGTGCAATCGATGGATGCATTTTTGGGGTCATAAAACGTGCGTTTTACAATTACGCAATTCTGACCATAAAACAAAATAGCTTGTTTATTAACTGCGGATTTTACTAGTGTAAGTGGTGTGTGTAAACTTGTTGTGGGATTTTGTTTCGCATTGTTTTCATGCTCCAGGCTACCACTTCAACTATTCAAATGGGAGCTCAAGTGTAATTCATTTTACCGTTTATTTAACTAGCTGTGAAAGGGTATGAAATTACTGGATGAGCACAAACAACATAATAGCATAAAAAACAGGATTTGATTGACATCAAAAAAAAAATAGGTATTTATGCGTGAAAAGCCATGTAACTATCTTGCAAAAATAAAAATCTTGCTGAAATTTTATTTTCGCCAGTTTTTGTGCAATTACAAAAAATAGACGAAAAAAACTGAAAGGATAAAATTATCCTTAAAAATTCTTCGTACGCATGAAACGTAACACGGCACGAGGCGGCTTGACAAGGTGCAATGTGCAAGATTGCTTTATTAAACCTTGCAACAAAGTAGTAGAATATTTTGCACATTCAAATTGATCAAAGGTGAAAAAACGGCAAATAGAATAATCTACTTATAACAGGTCCATAATTGCAGTCAATCCGATTTGAAAACATTGAATATTACTATAATTATGCAGACACAAATATGCAATTAAGTAATTTCCCACGCAGTCAACCGATTCCTCTCTTTCTATTATGTGGAGAGTAGTGTATCGTCTAAGCATCCATCATATTCGTCTAATACGAGTGATAACGTATTTCGTTTTCTACACGCACACGCTAACCTTCATTGTTTTTTGTGGCTTCTTTGCCAGCTAATCCTAAGAAATTACCGCAAAACCTACAAAAGCGCTGTCAAAACCGTCCGGTCCGTCAGGTTAAAACAGATGCCAACGTGTGTGTTAAATTACAAGCTTGGTGTGCTGTACTTTTGCACTTGCAACTTGCACCTTTTTCAAAACTGTTTTGCGTTTTTTAATACAATAGCTTATTTGAATGCTGTAGACCCAAACAAAAAATTACAGGTGAGAAAAACGTGTATTTACTCTAATCACATGAAAATTGCCGATTTAAACGTCGGTCTGTGATGTGCTTAGCAAAAACAAACAATCTATGTTGTGTGTAGCTATTTATACTTGCCCTTTGAATCGGACCCGAGCAAAGAAAAATTCAAACAAGTTCCGAGTAAGTCGACAAGGAAGAAAAGGATTAAAATAATTGTTTTGAGTTTCATACAGCGAAATGTACCATATCCTGTTCTTAGCAAAATAAATGAATCACAGCAGAGCATCATTAATACGCATGCATCGCATGGTATGACGCCTTTTAAAGAAGCACCAAAAAGTTAGATACATGTTTTTGAAGAGCATCTTTCGACTTTAAATATTAAACATTACGAACGTAAGACGAGCTTAAACACAAACGTGCTGTTGATCTAGCTTAATCTGATAAATTAGTTTGCTATCTTTATTTATGCGTTCATACGTTAGTTCTCTAATCTGATGTAATGTAATATTCTACGTAATTAACTCTGAAAAAGATAAAATAATAGTTTAAAACTCAAAAGATAAACAAAACGGTTAATTCCAAATTAAATTGATTTGGAAATGGAATATGAAATACCTAGTTATTCGCAAAGCATCCTAAGTTTAATGAATTCTTTTCTTTGAAATACATATCAATTGGTTAGTTAGCTAGCATATAGCATTTTTGTACCAGAATGCACCCAGAGATTAGATAAAAAGTGGAAAAGTGTATGGTTGGTGAAGTTAACTGTTTGTAAAAACGACACATCGGATTATCTTCAAATGTGTGCTGAACAGCTCATTTGGATTAATGAACTAGTGAATGGCTATTCGACTACAACAATGTTTCTCATAACTTTTTCAAGCTTACAAATGTTACTCGCTGTGAAATACAACAATATTTTAAATCTAATGGATAAGATGACATCATGATGAGTACAGAATGACTAATGACTACAAATAAAAGCAATTTGTTTCTATTTTGCGAGTTAACGTTCGCTGTAACCTGATTGGTAAGGGCCACTGCTGATAATTTAAATAAGTTGCTTGGGGAAGTCATATATCATTTGTAATGGTAGCAGTGATACCCAAATCTCCACTTATAATGAAAGGAGGCGAGGATCGTGATAAATCCATCACAACACAATACACTTTTTTAAAGGTTTAAATTAGCCTGTCACGAGCTGTGAGTATTGTTATCCAAAATTACAACTTATTGATATGCACCTGTTTAAACGTGATGCATATAAATATTCATTTTACACCGATTGCATTTTCTATAGGCCATGCTGCCACCATCAGAGAGCATAAAAGTGGATTATTGCCTGTGGCTAGTAGAAGGGGATGCTTAATATTATGATAGATGCAGGACAGGAACACAAACGGTTGAATCGTTGATGTTGTGGCAAAGTGGTAAGTAAGCTAAGTAAGTATGTCTTTTGTAAGAATAAGATCCAGACGAGAATTTACATGCTCGCGTAGCACGTACTTAGTTCCTATGTTATTGTCCGTAAGAAGGCTGTTCACTGTCATGGATGAATGGTTGGGTAGAAAAGCAATCAATCATTTTTAACTGCCAGCATAGGGATTGGTTCCTCCTAATTCTTACTCAAACTTTTGATTCTTTTATGGGTGGAGCTTAGCTGACTAATTTTAATGGGTCGCATTCGCATGTGCATTTATGGGTGTGCTTTTATTGTCTGACAGTAATAATTGCTTTCCAATGCAATTTGTCCATTTTGTTATCGTTGATACTCCAAAATAAATGCTTGTTTGTACACATTTTATCTAGTCGGGGATGATTGTTTATTACCGACTATATGCATGTTTATTTTATTTAATAAGTACATACTTGAAAAATTACCAAATAAACATCAAGATTCGCAATGGTGAATAGACAGTTTTTTTTGCAGGGAAAATCGAAGCATTTTTTTGCAGAAGACGAGACCTCTAATTCGTAATCATGATAAATAGTGAAAACTTGATGCAGAACAGAATGTAATCCTGAGCCTTTATCAGAAAATAGATCAATATCAAATGTGCGAGCAAATCTTGAGCAGTAACGTGTGTGGTAATTAGATATACCTTGGGTAATATCGTTCAGATAATTTAGCTACCGATGCTGCTCTTATTGCTTGAGTTTGAATTTGTGTAGGAAAAACAAGATGACCAACAGGTTTTACTTGCATGTGCATATAATGATGTGTTGTGTTCTCTGTTTTGTGAATATAATGTAACTGATATATATATGTGGATGCATGCATATGTTACCAAAAAGATAGCTAACAAAGAGTGTGTGTTGTACATCAAACTTGTTCATAATCTGAATGACTAGCAAAAGCGTACTAGATCCCGGGATCTGATTTCAAGTTAATAAGGTTGATTCTCACACAGCATCAGAAGCAAAAGAGCTGATGCTCCTTTAAGCTTAAGTTCAAACATCCCTGATGCTATGAGCATATATTCATTTAATGATTAGCTTTTCTTGGCAAATCAAAGAAAAAAAACTTATTGGGTAGAACGGAAGTAGGACTTCAATTAGTTTTGATCTTAACTTTTCTTAGTAAACTACGCCCGTGTAAAGAATAATCATGTATACATACATGAAAACAACACGAACATATAAAAGAATTTTGTGATTCATCCTGAACATCATTTAACATGCTAATAATGGCACAACAATTTTATCCAAGTTAGAAATACTGTTGTTGGATTCTGATAGTGGTAGTGATAACGAAATTGTACAGTCTGGGAAAGCAAGTAAAAAATCGAATTCGAATGCTAATTTTTCAATTAGCTTATATGATATGAGCTTGCCTTTATGTTAATTTGAAACAATGAGGTTTATAGTGGCTACACAAGATGGAAAAAGGAAATGGATAAATTATTACCTATATTTTCTAAAATAATTTATTTGTCTGTCTGTTTTTTGAATTTATGCCTTTTACACTGGTCAAGTGGTCAGTTTTTCGTTTGGCAGGGCGGTAATCATTGCCGAGTTGGGTTAAAGAGATAAAAGGTTGCCAACCTAATGCAGCGTTGTTTACTTGGTCCGTCCAACAGTATAAAAATGCACTCATATATACGAAACCTCTATAAACTACGAACATGAGCATTGAAGATGCATCTACATATAAAGCGTTAGCGACAATTTATGTTTTATGAACAAGGTGCAATAATGATTATCAAAGGTGTAAGGTGGTTCACGTGCAAGTGTACTTAAAATTGTCAGGTTGGCATCTTTTCAAGGCTATAAAATATAAAACTGGGAAACTTAATATAAGTAACATGTACATATAGATCACTATTTCATGATTTAAGTCAATAATCAAATTCACACCACCATCATTTCTCTCAACTGCATGATATGCAAAAAAGTACATTTGTTATATTGTATGCAATGGATTAAAGGTAACATGTGTAACTCTACCGGTTAATAAGAAATGATTGAGTACGTTACAGCTGAAGTAAGACTTGTATAGAAACCCCGAGCAATTACTTCATGTGAGTCTAACAGCCTAGCCAACGAACCAACAGTCGACAGAAAAACCTTTAGTTTTCTTATTTGCAAAAAAAATACTGTTTTTTCTACTCAAGATAGAAAGAGATTGATTAAACTGATAACTAAACGATGAAGTTACGGTTGTGTTGGAAAGTTGGAAAATAATGTATGCTTGCATTAGTTCATCATCAGAAAGTTTTACCTTGACTAATTCTAAAATAACAACAAACTGTTACCTCCTGCCTTGTCAGAAAAAAAATACACAAACACAGAGAACATACAGACGAGAAAGCAAGGTATGGATGGGATGGATAACTCTTGAAAAGCCGGTCACCCTCTTGGCTTGGGGCAAAAATGTTAATGAAATTTAATGATAACGTTTCCTTCTTGCTGCCGGCGGCAGCTGCAGTTTCATTCTCACTTGCGCCAGGAAAATCTTATACGATTTTATTGAACAAAAGTAAAGCCTAGTTAGAAATAATTAGCTGCACATTAATGCATAATATTTACTGAATGAGTAACTAACAATAAGTCATGATTCTTTATTTTATTGCGGTACAACTGAAAAACTGATCCTATTGTTGCTTTATTTGCAATAAAGTGTACAAACTCTGGTTTACATACAGTGCAAATTCAACTCTCATTATTATTCCATAACACGCAACTTTGCAAAGAGATTGAGAACGTCAAAGAAGGAGTATTTCGGTAAACATGCTATAAATATATTAAACTTAAACAGTGGCTGGCTGATTGTAACGTAAAACTCATTATGCTCTGAAAATACAAAAATTTATTTTTGGTTTGTCAAGGAATTTCTGAGTATGATGATATTTTCAAGAAAAGATATAATGGCTAGTTCAGATAAACATATCGTTTATCTAAATTCAGAAGTCTAGCCTTTGACGTCTCATCCTGTATAGAATATAGAGAATTGAAAAATGTTTCAAGGAATTTATTGAACTTATCGATGCAATGAACTGTTTGATCTTATTTCCCCTTTTCACAAACCTGCAAAAATACTCAAAACTGCTAATTTGTTATTTTGATCACACTTTTTTTGCGTATATGTATTCATAGTACAAAAGTAACTGGTATATGTACAACACACCTACCTGATTACTTATTCACCGACAAAAATCATTCAGCCAGTGCACAACAGAGAACAAGTACACATTGGTTTTTAATTCTCTGTTGTGAGTATTTCTCAATCTCTATTTAATAGCAATTAGGCAATGTACAAAATAAAACAAACGGATTTCACAACTCTTTGCTGCTACTAAGTTGCGAATTCCTGATCCGGATCTAGCAAAATTAACAGCATGAGATGTCATGCTGCTTCTCTAAAAAAACCTTACGAACTGCTTAAAATAAAGTTATATATATGGAATATAGTGATTCATACAATCATATGTACCATACTAGTTGTTTTTTGCGTGTTAACCAAATGAATATATTTTTGTTTATTATCAGTTAGCCATCTAAACTAACAACACACAAACCGTCCGTGACATCACTAACGAATTGGCAATATTATTCACTCAATATAAAGCCTCTACCCACCTCTTTAATAAAAAAAGAATACTGTATAAGAATGTGATGATAAGGGTCAAATAGGCAGCAGCAGGGGAATGCCTACTGTGAAGTATTGTTGATCTAATGCATGCCTTTCATTCATCTGCGTGAGTAGAGCTATAGGGAGTAAACACTGACAAAAAAAATTAAAATGTTGCTCTTGCTCACAAATCGGGTCGCCATCAGACCGCGTACAGTATGTAGACATATGAACATTTAAGGTTTTTGTTGACGTTGTGTACTGGTTGGTGCTTTTTGAATGAGCAGTAGCCGGTGGTGGTGGTGATGGTGAGAGTATGTAAAAATACCTACATTGCAAAGTACCACAAGAAATCTTACAGTTTAATTTACAAGTTTGAGTTATGACAAGTTCCCTATGAACAAACAATGAAAACTACAACTTTTATAGCTGATAACCCCATGTTTTTATGCAATTTTGTAATCTGTACATTCGTACAAGATGAAGAACCGTCCAAACAAAAAAATACCATCACTGGCCCATATCACCTTCATCACATTCATTCCGAAATGTTCAATCCTTTTTTATATAGAAACGCATACCACACGTAAAAAATAAAACTTTGAAAAATATCCGACCGAAAAAAACTGGTTCACAAAGTTATTAATTAAAATGCGCAATGTACTACGTGATTAAGAGGGGGTAGCATAATGTTTCAATTTTTACCCCGTTTTCTTCTGTGTGGCAATGGTTTTGCATTGCGGTGGCATTCCGACATTTTTTTTGCAGAAACCATTAACCTCTTCCGTTCGGCTGCATTTTTAACCAAGTCATGTCATATTAAATGTAATTTGATGATAACAAGACTAATAACAGTAACAATACTAATAAATACTGACGACCACATGAAATAGCTACACAGTGGGAGTGATAATTAGATGATTACAATGCATTACATTCCATTAAAAGTTAAATTCGTTCCAGAAAAAAATCATGACTAATTTATTTACATTCTTAAATCGTAATGTAACTCAACAGCTATTGTAGGTAGTTAGTAAACTAGTTCTAAAGTTTATTTTAACTTGCCAGTTGGATGACAAGAAAAGTGTTGTGTATAAATTATGAGCAAAAAGGCAACAGTCTAGTAAACCTATAGTAAATATGTAATATGACGAGCATTTGATTTGGTTCGCTAGGTTTTTCAATGAAATAGTTTCACATCATCTCAAGATTAATTACGTATAGATAAATAGACGTACACGATTTCTGTATAAGAATGCCTGCAACAATGAACTATTGTTTGTGAATTCAGAATTAGAAT
>JAQFZG010005547.1:0-10208 GCA_034695465.1 Entomobrya nicoleti
GCCTCTTGGTTTCCAAACGAATATACTCCATTCACTAAAGGTGAAATCCAAACAAGAAGATTTTTTCAGCGTTTAATGGAATCGATTGGTATTGTAACATCTTTCATATCAATTTAATGGCTGACACCTACACAGCATACTACATCGATATGAATTGTCTGTTGTTTTACCAATGCAGTTTTTTGTTTCATTTTGATTGCTTGTTTCACAGAAAATCAATTCGTTAATATTTAGTTTTGATTTTTTCACTTTTATACACATGCATGCAAAAAGTGGCCTTTTTTAATTCAATTTCAGTCGGTTTTGTACATTTCACATCATGTTTATGGATGTCTTGTCATTGTTTGACTTTGCTTGTGTATTTCACAATCAAATGGTTCCATTTGATAACATAAAAAGAATGACGCTTCGTAAAACAAAAGTTTCATGTTATCATCCCCATTTTAATCCTTTGCTGCACATATACGACTAGCAATCTGTAGCATTTCGACACAAAACGTCAAAAAGGAAGAGCAATGAGCTACAAATATGGAAATGAAAGGAGTTATTTGAATATGCATACGTTGTATATATGTACGTAGATGGGTTATTATGCTACTACATGTGAATTTGTAAAATGTTTACTATACGGATAGTTTGTACCACACAGACGTAAATGAAAATGATATAATGCATTGAGTTATAATTGTTATAATTTTAATCATCTTTATTTATATAATAATCAGTTAAATAGTAGGAGTCCCAATTGTAAGAGAAGTGTTTTATTTTTTACGAATATAGTAAACTTTTAAATATTTTGATGTTGATTCCATCGAAAAATAAGAATTAAATGTTAGTGTATTTATTTTTGTAACATTTTGAGACTTACACTATTTTACAAAATCAACTAAAAACACAATCCAAAATACATCTGAACTCCAGTTTTACTCCAAAATATTGGAAAACTATCACAATTTATTTTCGACAAAATTATTCATTACAAACAGCTTTACAGGTTTTGAATTACCTTTGTGTTTACCTACTTGAAAATATGGTACATTCATATTACCCATAATCTTAAATGTAGCCACGAAACCAACTTACTTTAAAAAAAAACATTTAAATGGTGTCGACTGTAAAATTCTCGAACAAAATCATTATAATTATTTGGCCTAAACATACAAATTGCTAAAATATTTAAACAATTATTTTTACCCCTTTAAATAAGTACGCTTTCTTTTACTTCAATTAATGCTAGTAGAACGTAAAATACGCTATTCAAATTGAGTAGTTCAAATTTCTTACTCCCCTTTCAAAAATTTATTGCTTCAAAATTATGTGCATTAATTATATATTCGGATGTTCTGAATGAATTCTCATTTATGTTATGTGAGTCCGATGTTCAAGAAATTCGCTTGGGATGCTAAATGTAATTTAGATTTAACTTTTTAGTATGTATCTGGTCACGGTTTTGGCTATGATTTACCAAAGCAAATTCTTTGACAAAACTATAATAATTTTGCCATTGCCTTGCTCAATTCTTAACAAAAAATAGTTCTAGTATTTAAATTGGTACTTGTCTGCATAGAATGAAAACTGTTGGAGATGTATATTAACTGTGGATTAAAATTGAACAATCTTATTTGATATGTCTCGTAGCTTACATTGTAACAAGCTGGCTGCTCGCATTACCAAAGTTAAAGATATCTGTAAGATACTTGTAATAATGACTACACATGTTTAAAAAATACAACACAGATTGTGAACTTCTTATGCAAGCATTATATCACTTAGAGGTGTTCGTATTTTAAATTATAGAAGGAGCCTGTATACCTTTAAAAATTATTATTTGCTGACCACAAACGAATTTTCATTGATTTAAGTAGTAGCCTTACTCGATCACTTTTTGTTGACGGATTAGTTCAAACGGAAATTGCAGACACCTTAAAATTATTTCTTACAATTTACTAAATTTTAGAACCAGTTTGTTTTGTTAACCGAAAATATTTTTTTCAATAAAACTATATCCTTGGCCTGAAACATTGGATCGACTTTTCGTATCCATATTCATTATCAGTAAATTCTAAAAAAAAGTGCATGAACCATAAATAAAACAGTTATCTTACACTTAACATTACAGGTTTGGCTTTACCGTTGCACATAATTAAGCACTTTTTATTTTTTTAAATACATTTCGATTCCTAAAAGTGTTTTAAAAATTAGAAGTATTGCAGCATTGTCTTAATATAAAACACCAAATCAAAAAGGGATTCAAATACCCAATCTCTTAATTTACAAATAAGCTTAGTAGACACATGCATACTTAAAAATAATAACTGCAGAAAATAAAAATATATTCCAACAATATTTACATTTATTGTTGAAAAACCTTTTCTTTTCTCATCAAAAGAACCCATTTTAAAAAGAGAATTGCTCCATGGAGCGTACTAATATGATAATCTGCAATCACATTTTATTTGAAGAGTCAGGATTCACCTTCTTTAAAACATTAATCGATCAGTAAAGAAAGTATGAGTTTTTTTTTAACCCTATATGCCTATACTACTAATTCTATATTAGAGAAAAACCATTTACTTCCAAAATGGTAACCCCAAAACACGAATTGCAAACTTAACACAGCAAATGCAGTACTGTCGTCATTCTAATGCTAACGCTATGTAAGTCGGATCTAAACTAAATAACATTTCAAAATGTCTTGGTGGAAAAACTATTTGGTTCAGTAACAAAACTAATCAGAAAACTATCGTTGAATCCAATACATACTCGTTATAACCTATACCAAAGAGTACAAATTATTTATAAATCGTTAACCATGATTCCAATAACCAATTATTATTTCAAAGCGGCCCATCTACCTGGGTGTTCGGAATTTTTCATATCAGTAGGAAATCTACATCTTAGCAACGCACTATAGTAACCTTCAGAATTTTGTGACTTTCAGTCGCTCTTTCAAGTGCACACACCCAAGATGATTACGTATTTTTTACAAAATTTAGTTTTAAGTGTGTTTTGTTTTTACAATAAAACCTAAATTAGAATTTACGTGTTTTATTTTTTAATTTATTATTTAATTGGCAACCCGTAACTAATTTATCAAGTCTCTGTCTTACTCTACAAAATTTACTTAATAGCCATTATTAAATTATGATTTTGCTGAAGATTGTTTGAAAAAAAGAGCGTAAATTGTTACGGAAATTTTCACAAAAATCTAAATTACGGAATATCAATGCAAATTAAACACTATAATAATACTTGTTTGTTTATCTTGTAGCACTTTCTTTTTTTCTCGATATTCCAATTTCTCAAATAAAAAAGCACTCACTAAACCGGACAATATATTTGACTATAAATTAAACTAACTAATGTTGAGATAGACAGGGTGGACAGGAAAATCGATTAAATAAATGCAATGTAGTGTCTAATTATGACAGACTTTGATTTATTACTCAGAAAACATTTTTCGGTACCGTACAAATCCCCGTAAATACAGATATTGCAAAAATACTAAATATACAATAAAGTACCTACCTACATATGTACATTCCAACATCTTGTGTATATGTGGACCATGTATATTGTATCAGTTTTTACATCTACCTGAAGCTGTCAAGCTTATAGGTATCAATTTACTGTGAGTTAGCGTTGCAAAATAAACAACTGTGTAATCCGACAGATCAACAGGCTGTTGTATAGATGTGGGTTGAAAAGTTAGCTTCTTCTCTAAGCATTTTTTTTCTGTTACAATACAAGCTTCTGTACCAGTTGGTATTGTGAGTTATTTTAGATTTTTTCATTTAGAGCAATTTCTACACGTTTATACGCACGTCATCATCCTTCAGTAAGTCAATTAGTGACTTGGGAAGTCTAGAGGATGCTAGAAAAGTTTTGCACTTGAAATATGTATGGAAATAAAGAAAAAGGGCAGAAAATAATATAATATGCACGTAACCTATTGTAAATGATTTTGAAATGTGGAGAGCCAAACAATGAATTTAGTTTTTATGAGGAAGCTGTCATGGATTTAAACGAAACAGGTAATAAAAGTCGTGCAGCATAACAAACTATGAGGAGCACTCTACCTAGCAATCATCACAAAATAACAATGAAGATTGAAGTTTTGTGAAGATAAAGGAAGATTTTGGTATGTTACATGATACTCATAATTTGGCAACCATTTTACATCAGAAAGCAAGTGAATTTTTTTTTTCATTCGTGTCCTCTTCACTAAACTTGACTGTCAGGTAAAATGCAAGGTAACCGTTTTGTGAAGTAAGAAAAATACTTATACCTTTTTGAAAAATTGTGCCTCTTGGTTTCCGATCGAATATACTCTATTTACTGAAATCCAAACAAGCAGATTTTCTTCAGCGTTTAGTGCATTGAATTGTTGTTGTAAAACCCTTTCATTTAAATTTAATAGCGGATATTTACACAGCATACCACGTCGATATGAATTGTCTGTTGCTTTACCATTACAGTTTTTGTTTTGTGTTTCTTAGTGTTCCATTTTGATTGCTTGTTTCACAGAAAAAAAATCGTAATAGTTTTGGATTTTTTCACGTTTATATACTGTATTTATTTGTACACTTCTCTAAACTAAAGCTGTCAAGCATATAAGCATTTGTTATCTGTGAGATAGCATTACATGATAAACAAGTGCGTATTCATCAGACAAAGCAACAGGCTGTTGTATGAATGTGGTTTGAAAAGGAAAACAAGTGCACTGACCTCACGTATTATTATTTATACCTTACTTGGAGAGTGGACTCTTAGGAATCGCATTTATCTTAGGAACATATTACAACTTGTCATGTCATAAAAATCGAAACATAATCTCTGCGTTTCCACATACATACATATAACTCACACAAAAGCGTTGATCCCTGTCGCTCAGTTCACTATAGTGAAAACAACAACTTTGTTAGATTCCGAAAAAATAAATGAATGCATGTTTCTAACATTAAAAACAAGGTCAACAAATAGCTGGACAACTAGTCCATTTTTAAGCGTACTTGCTTGATTATAAGATGTTATACGACGCAGTGGGTATGAGTTGCTTAAAAAGTATATGTTGTCCTTTTCTGATATATATAACCAATCTAATGACTAAATTCTGAAAAAACCGCATACGAGCTAGTAGTTTCTATGTATAGTTTATTTTGGAATCAGAGTAGTCAGAAAATAATGTTGATCTTCTAATCATCACGGGTGGCGATGTTACTGATTTAAAAAAAAATAGAACAAAAAGAGGTTACAGGTAACCTGTGGAAACGATTTTATCTATCGATGAGAAGAAGAATGAATTCACTTCTTATGAAAAAGTATTAAAGGATTTAAAATGAAACAGGTAATAACAGTCGTGTAACAAACCAAACCATGGTGTACAGTATATCTAACAATCATGATCAAATAAAGAAGAAAATTGTTTTGTAAGCTTAAAGGAAGCTTTTGGTTTGTTACATCATGTTAATAATTTGGCAACCATTTTACACAAAAAAGCACATGCAATTTTTTTTCATTCGTGCCTCTCGACTAAAATTGACTATTAGGTAAAATGCATGATAAACTTTTTGTGAAGTGCTATATCCTTGCAATTTTGGGAAAAATTTGTGCCTCATGGTTTCCGATCGAATATAGTCTTTTCACTAAAGGCAAAATTGAAAAAAATGCTTCGCAGCGTACAGTTCATTGGCTTGTTAAAGTAAAATCGCTGTATATAAATTTAACAGCCGGCCAATCAAAAACGACACTACGAAAATAAATTCAACATTAGGCGTGTTTGTACATTGTACGTAGTAATGTGATATGCGCATATATATGTATATATGTACGTATACCTTGTTGGACTGATTATCATTTGTGTGGCTTTGCATGAGTATTTCTAAATTAAATGGTTCCATTTGATAACACGTGAAGAATGACGCTTTGTAAACCAAAAGCTTTACATCAGGATAATAACTTGGCAACCATTTTACATAAGAAAGCCAATGCAAAAAAATCCTTCCTGCCCTCTCGACTAAAATTGACTGTAAGGTAAAATCCATGATAAGCGTTTTGTGAAGTACCATATCCTTATAATTTTGAAAAAAAGTTGTGCCTCTTGGTTTCCGATGGAATATACTCTATTCACTAAAGGTGAAATTACAAACAATAGATTTGCGTTTGCGTAACTTTATTGCTTGTTTTTTAGAAAATAAACTCGTGAATACTTTTGAGAACATTTGAGTGTTTATTTAGTATATGACCAGTATATATATAGTAGCCTACATAAGTAAGTACACTACCCTAAAGATAATACTACTGAAAATGTATTTATGTAAGTAAGGCTATTAATATACGCGGCTATAATTACGAAATGGTTTTTTTTTGGAATTGGGGCATTATAAACGTTCAGTTCCACTTTACAACATTTTTGTAAGTTTTATGTAGATGCAGACGTACAGAATTGTTGTTTTGCAATATCATTGACACTACTACTGTCATGTTTTAGAATCGAGTAATGTTATGATGACCATTGGAATTATCTGTTGCATACATCCGGCAGGAAATATGTGAGAACAAAACGAAACGTCATAAGGTAAATCGAAATGGAAGAGCATTGAGCTAAAATAAATAGGGAAACTAAAGGAATGTGTATAATATGCATACATACGTTGTACATATGTGAATATGTAAGTAACTATGCTCCTACATGTGACTTTGTAAGATGCTAACTTTATAGATAGTTTTTATCACGTAAAAAACAAATAATTAATTAAAAGAATAAATATCCCATCATTTAACTATATTATATTATTATCACAACTCAATAAAAACCTTTAGCAAAGCAAGCTTCCATTAGCAAAACCACAAAGTTTTCTCATAGAATGTTTTTTATTTGGGTCACGTTTTACAAAATATTAAACCGACTTTCCATAAAGACCATTAGGATATTTTTAAGAATGTGCGTGTCATAAATACACCAACTGTTTTGCTGTTTTGTGCGCTTTGTAAGTATTTTTTAGGAAGTTTTTAAGTATTTTTTTCGAAATACATGCTAATTCCTTAAGCCATATTTTGACAAATTACAAGTGTTATTCTGCTGCTTAGTCTTAAAAACCTCATTGCTTAGATAACCAACGAGACAAAAAGTGTGTTACATACCAAAACTCTTTGTATGAATCTACTTGATAAAAGCACTTATCTCTTGTTTGTTTACCACAACTACGACAGTAAAGCAACTAATGCTTTATTCTTTTGAATGTACTTCTTGATTATTTTTAACATGATTTCAAAGATTGGTAAACATTTTAATCATTGGTAAAATTTCATATATAAATCGCGAAAAGTAAATAACTTAAAATGAATATGGCATAAAACGTAAAACCTTTAACATAAAATGTTTACCCAGTTGAAAAGAAGATTATAATGAAATATTTTGAAAAGAACTCAAGTTTATTTGAAATTTACTCGAGATTTTTATACGGCTTAGAATTAATTCATAGATTTTTTTTCACATGAGGAACTTTGTGATGCTAAGCCCTCTATTTTCTTCGGAATATAAATAGTCTCCAACAATAAATAGTATCTATATTGCAATTCAACATTACCACAAGTATTCTTAAAACAAAATAAAAACTTCTTTGTCAAACATGACTATTGCGCTAGTTTATGTGTTGGTACATCTAAATGAATAAATATATAAACTAGTCAAATTAATTTTTACCTTTGACATGGCTGAATCACTCACAGCACAGCATTTGGATATATTTAATTTTTTTCGTACCTTCGAATTTTGTACCACACATCTTTTCTGGATGACCAATGGAAATACGGAGCTACAACAACGTTTCATTTTATTTCTATTTCTATCACAACAGTCAAATATATCGATTCTACAAACGGAAAATGTTAAATATAACCTTTCGATCAATATTCCCAAAACTCTTTCTGCTCCGAGACCAACACAAGCGAATCTGGAATATATTTCCGGTATATATTTCAGAGTTTTCTCAACGGCTAAATATAACACATATTGTACACTGCAGTTACCAGTATTAGATAGATTGGAAGACCGCCGATCCTTAGAAGCATACTTTATGTATGATCGTATATATCGTTTACACATAAAATTTAACCACACATTGTACCTAGCCAACTACGTAGTTTTACCCGTGGCCAATGAGCAGAGTTTTCAAATGGCAGTTGACATATTATTTGATCGAATGTACTCAAAAGTGATTCTGTATAATCTTTTAAATAACGCTAAATTTGTTCCATGTACTCCCACCATTAACGATTGTTGGGTTGGAGACAAACTGCGGTGGATTAAATTTAAAGAAAAAAATCCTTTAGATCAGCGCTACATATGGAACGATGTTTTTACAAAAACGCCATCAAAAATGAGCTTCTGGAAAACTGATCTTGCTTATCCACATAACTGGAATCCTAAAGAAGTATGTCCATTCACAGGAAAACGACTAAACTACAATATATCAATGTTAAGTGTTGGTACAGAAGATTGTGTTAAACTGATGATAGCCGCATCCATAAATTGTACGTCCAAATATTGCAAAATTATTATAAGAACATATTATCAGTTCTTAGTTATAGAAAGGCCACAAACCTGGCAAACACAGGTTCAACATATTTCGCCATTTGGAAGCCACTACCATGGATACCGATATTCGGTGTTTGTAAGCCAGCTAAGTAATCAACAGGAATTTATAGCTGTAAAGTTATTTGCTCCAATTATACTTTGTGGCTCATCAGAATTGATTATTTTTGCAGTCACTGTATTGTGTCTGGGCTACACGCTTAAGAAAACAGGTTTCCCAGGTAACCCTTTCTATTGGCTTTACGCAACTGTACTTGAACAAGGAGTTTGCGAATGTAGATGGGTTAATTACAAAAATTGGTGTTCTTTAATGTTGTGGCTTTCTGCTTGTCATTTAATTCGTATACAGTATGAATCCACAATGTATGCTTCAATGACAAAAGAACCAGAGGTTATGAATATTCCAAATACGTTTTCCACATTGCTACATAACAAAACTATGGTGATTCTATCAGATATGAGCTCATACTATCAATTTCTTCTACTTGGGGATATAGAGGCACGCAAAAGTACGGTTCAAAAGCAGTACTATGACAAAATTAAGAATAAAACATTTTGGTATAATAATAATTTGAGCAATATTTTGACGTTAGCATATTTGGGTCCCGGAAACAAGGAAATATTTTCTTGTGAACAATCTGGATCTTTATTTTTATCTGGAGAAGAAAACGCAAAAAATTATTACAATGAAATTCGAATTAAGTACCAGTCTTTTGAGCAAACATGTCCGCAAATGAATCAATTTGCGTGGTTTTATAAGACAAATCCAAAACCTAATCGTGGATATGAATTTCCACCCTCTTTGTATACGAAATTGTTGCTTCTGATATTTGATGATTACTTACTAATAGAAAATATTGATACCGTAATCTATCCAAAACTGTATCAGTGGTTTAGCCGCAGAAGAACATTTATATCTGAAGCATTTGATAGGAAAATGGGTTCTTTGACAGAATCAGGTTTGATAGCTCATCAAAATCATTTTCTGGAACTGATTATTCAAAGGACAACAGTAAAGCACTCTTTGAAGAACAGTAGGTTCAATCACAGCTGGAGCTGGTTTTCAATGATAAATCAATATGTATCAAAGCATACTTCGTTAGCGTGGTACTCTGCCGGAAATAATAGACTGGTGGATTCATTTAAAGAAATGGATGGAAATGATGATTTGGAGTTTGGTTTGGGATTAGACAATTTTGTGTATTTTTTGGTGTTATATAGTGTTATAATGATGGCGACGTTTGTTCTTTGTCTTATAGAAATACAAGTTTGCAAATATGTTACAACTGCATAATAAGAAATTAATTAATAAGTCCTTGCACATAATTGTTTGTAAATGTCAAATCCAAATATCGTCTTTTGCAAATAACAATTGAAGGAGGTTGTTTCATGAATTATGCTAAACTTCTATTTCCCTGAAAACGATAAAATATTTTGTAAATATTTCTAAAGCTTTGTATGGCCTTGGATAAATGCATACATACATTGTTGCATACTATGTCTGGAGTTTTTAATATTAAAATATTTGTTATTTTTAAACGAGAGCCGCCGTGCGGTTAATTGAAAGTGGCCCGTTAATTGTATACAAACCGATAAATAGTAATAACGACAA
>JAQFZG010005548.1:0-10206 GCA_034695465.1 Entomobrya nicoleti
TTCCGATTACGGAAGACTCACATAATGTAGATTACCTTTCACCTGGCTTCGCCAGGCTCAGGTAATCCTCAATTTTCCTAAAGATTTTATTTTAAAAAATTACAACATATTTTTTTTTGTGGTCAATATAATACGTTATTTTTAATTAAAGTAAATTAATAAATTGAAGGATGGCTCAAGTGTTGACGGCAAAATTGATATCGGGGGACGTAAGTATTTTTCCATAAAAACAAGCATGTTGATGAATTTTTAGTTTCTAACAAAATACCTTAATGTTCGATATTAATTAAACTAAATTTAACTGTTTTTTGTAGTCTGCTGAGCCGGGAAACGAAAGTTACGAAATTAGCTGGACCATTCCCGACTGGCTACTCAAACGGGCTTCAGAAAGTCTTGTGAATAGTCAAGAGGCTTTATTTGAAACTGGTTCTTCTCCATCTGCTTGGTTCAAAACAAGGTGGCTTGTCGGTTTAAAAGTTGTACCTAACCAAAAAAATACGGACTGCAAAAGGGTGCGGTTGTATTGGAAACTATTGGGCATCACGGGTCCCCAGGACATTACACTGGAGGCTACACTGCAGACGCAACTCTGGAATTACACTACAGTCCGCCCCACGCCCACGCTGTCGTATACTGATGTGGTAATGCTTTTATTTAACTGACAAATAATTAAAAAACTTTTAACAACTTGAACAATTAATATATGTTTTTAATTTGTAAACTAATATTTAGAAAAATGAAGAAGTCGGATTGCTGGAAACTGTGATGGAGACGGAGACTAATAAATGCTTGCAACTCAATCCAGATCCGGATTCTTCGGACGAAGAAGATTTAGAGGATATTCATACGAAAATGGGAGTCTACGGAAAGATCATGTACAAACTAAAGCTAACAATGAATATGCCAGAAATGAGTCTCTTGGAGTATGACAGTTACAGGATGGAACAGTTTTCCAAAAAATCTGCGCAGCAAGCACTTCAGAATCATGCGGCCCTTTTAACTGAGCACTCTGAAACTGCGGACTTGAAGTTTTTAACTAGGGATCAGGTTGAGATTTGGGCACATAGGGCAACTCTCAAAGGTAATTAAGTCGCATTAAATTTTAGAATTTTTTTAAAAATAATAATTTGTTAAATTAACGAGAATTAATTTTAATTTTGATGTAATTCTTGTATTCATTTAGCTCAGTGTCCAGTTTTTGCAGCGATGCTCAACTGTGACCTGTCCGAAAAGGCTACTGGAATTATCCGGATGACTGACATCACTGGGAAAACAATGAAGATCCTCTTGAATTACTTTTATACCGGAACCCTGCTTCCATCCTGGCGTGATCCTGGTACCATTGTGGAGTTCACCTACGCCGCGGGTAAATACCAAATGGCTTCAGTTCTGGAACTGCTGGATGACATGCTTGGAAGATATTCTGGAGGAGATGCTAGCAATTTGGATGTGCAACTGATTAATTTGGCGGGAAAGTTAAAACTGGAGAAAGCGGAGGCAAGGCTGCTGGGAAGGATTGTTGCCCAGATTAAGAAAGTGGGGACGGGTGGGGAGTTATTTGAGCTGTTTGGATATGAAGAGGAAGAAGTGTCTGAGTTGGCGGAGACTTTGGCGACTGAGCAAGTTGGAGAGTCGGGGATAATGGGAATTATGGATTTTTTGTATGGTGACCCTGCGGAACGAGAATTTTTTATGAAGGGGAAGAACCTGTTGGCGTTGGCAGGACGAGGGGAATTAAAAAAGTTTGAAAAGATTTTGCTGGGGCGTTTTGAGCAGAGTGCGGGAAATGTGAAAAATGCAGAGGAGCTTTTTGGTTTGTTTGGTTGTGGGAAGCAAATGGGGAAATAGGGATTAGGTTTTAGGAGATAATTAAAAATGAATTGCTTAATGTATTGATGATAATTTCTCAGAAAACCAGTCAAGATATAAGTAATTTTGTAAGAATATCTGTGTTTCAATAAATTAATTCATAAAAATTGTAAAAACTATGAAATTAAAATATTAGCTGGTGGTTTTCTTTTTAATGTTTCCCGAAAAATGAAAATGTGTTTTTTCTCATTCAATTGCTTTTACATTATCAATCAGTGATCCACTTGGCTGCAACTTAAGCTGCATTATATTAAAAGATATCGTTAAAATTTCAGAGAACGACTAGCGATTCCACTTTTTTACAATCAATCACGCAGTATAATTTTGTATTCATTCGGTATAGGTCATTGAGTAAACAAATCCGCGGCAACTCATTTTAAAAACATAAAAAAACGTAAAAATGAAGCATCTGCCAAGGTAAACAACCATCTAATCTGCACTTTCTTGCTAACAATTGCAATTTGAGGAATTGAACTTGGAAAGTTTTTCGCACAGTGTTTTTAAGTGTACAAAGTACAAACAGACATTTGTTGGGAGCGTTTTATTTGCGAAACTCACAATTTATATTTTGAGTCAATATTGATTGAATTCCGTAACGTTAAATTGACTATTAAATTGAAGGATGGCTCAAGTGTTGACTGTAACTCCGCGCACCTGTGTAAGTCACTTTCAAAGTATTTTATCAGTATTTGGTAGGCAATATAATAGGATGATAGTCAATCAGCATAAAGATTAGGTTAGGTTATCGATCGAATTAGGTTATTAATCGCTATTACTTTTACCTGTTTCGTAGAGGGCTATTTCAGGGCAGGAATGTTACGAAATTCATTGGACCATCCCAAGCTGGCGAGAAGTACGGAAGTCGGAAGATCTTGTGAAGAGTCAAGAGGCTGTGTTCGAAACCGGTTCTTCTCCATCCGCCTTGTTCAAAACAGAGTGGCTGGTGGGATTAAAGCTGGTTCCGGATGGTAATTCTGGAAAGAAGGTTCGGCTATACATGAAATTACTGGAAATTCATGGATCCCCGTCGAACAAAGTGGAGGGTTGGTTGCATATGCAATTGATAAATAGTACAGAATACCTTGAGTTTGTTGGCGAGGTAACGTTAACACATCGACATCATTATCTAATTATTGTACAAAATAGTTATTGTATAATTTATATTTCAACTTTTTGGTTATCCTGTTTTTCAGAAAACTGGAGAAGTAAAGGAGTTGGAAGTTGTGGAGGGGAAATATGACCATTTGCAATTCAAGCCAGACTCCTGTTCCACTGATGAAAACCTCATGGGTGTCGGGGGCACGGTTGGATTTAGGTTATTAGTGACATTGAAGAAGCCCACCATGAATCATTTGGAGTACGACGGTTACAAAATGGAACAGTTTTCCAAATCCTCTTTGGAGTGTTTACGTCGAGACCAAATTTCCCTTTTGTATGATCATCCAGAACATGCGGATTTGAAGTTCATTGCCAGTGATAATGTTGAGATTATGGCGCATAAGACAATTCTCAGAGGTAATTAACTACCAACGAAACTTTTTAAATCATTTTTTGGTTCGAGATGTTTGTATTGAATTTGGTATTGATCATAATTATTTTTTGTATTCATTTAGCTCGATGCCCTGTTTTTGCGGCGATGCTTAACTGTGACCTTTCCGAAAACGCTACTGGCATTATTCGGTTGACTGACATAACTGGGAAAACAATGAAAATCGTTTTGCATTACTTTTATGTGAGAGAACTTCTTCCATCTTGGCGTGATCCTGACACCATTGTGGAGTTCACGTATGCTGCCGATAAGTATCAAATGACGGAAGTTCTGGAACTGCTGGATGACATGCTAGGAAGGAATTCCGAAGGAGACGCGAGCAACTTGGATATCCAGCTGATTAATTTGGCTGGAAAATTAGAGCTGGTGAATGCGGAGGCTAGGCTGTTAAAAAGGATTGTTGCCAAGATTAAGAAGATGACGTCAGGGGATGAGCTTTTCAGACTTTTCGGGTTTGACGAAGAAGAGATATCGGAAATGGTGGATAATCTTACTAGTGGGCAAGTTGGACAGTCGAGAATTTTAAAGCTTATGGATTCCATGTTTGACAGTATTGATAACCAAGAATTGTACGAAAAGGGATTGTCTCTTTTGGCATTCGTGCAAAAGGAGGAACTGAAAAGGATGGAGAAAAATTTACTCAAGCGATTTGCAGATTTAGCTGGACGCGTGGGAAATGCGAACCAGCTGCTTACTTTGTTTTGTCGTGGAAAGCAAACGGTGAATTAGGGATTAAATGTTGTTGACAAAACTCGCAAAGATAAAATTAATTTTGTACTAGTACCCTTGTTTCAATCCAATAAAAGTTACTGAAAATGTGAAATTAAATATGTCGGTTTTGTAAATCATTTAGTTAAGTATGGCCCACGTGGCATAAGTATTTTCAAATGTGTATTTGTTTGTAAAATAAAATGTTTAAACAATATTCTAAATTCTTAACTGTTCTATCATTTTAAGCAATCACCCTGCACTACTTTGTGTGCAGTATGCACCCCTTTTAAGTTATTGAGTTAACGAATCCGCGGCAAGCAAAAATAGAATGTTTGAATGCAACAAGCGCACAAGTTGAAAGTAAAGAAAAGAAAACCATCGTATTGATAAATCGACAACCGGCGACTTTCGTTTCTCGTCGGGAATTTTTGTACAACAAGTTTCGTCGTAACTATAATTTAAATATAGTCACTTGATAAAGTGAAGGATGGCTGAAGTGTTGACTGCAAAATTAATACCAGAGGTAAGTTAATGCTAATTAAATATGAGGTGGAATTAAATTAATTTAGAAAAATGGTTTTAAAAATGACCCAATGTGACCTGTACTTGTAACTATGATTATGATGTATGACCATTAATTTATATTAATTTCGACAATTTTTGTTAGTCTCCTGACACTGGAGAGGAAAGTTACGAGCTTATATGGACCGTTCCAAGGTTTGCGGAAGCACTAAAAACTGACAGTTATGTGGAGTGCCAAGAAGCTGTGTTCGAAACCAGTTCTTCCCCATCTTCCTGGTTCAAAACAAAGTGGCTTGTTGGGTTAAAGCTCCTTCCTGGGCCTGGGAGTGCTTCCACAAAGACGGCACAGGTCTACTGGAAATTATTATGGATCCAGGGAACTGAGTCGACCCAAGTGGAGGTAAATTTTCAGACGCGATTGTTGGTTTCTGGTACCCTCAAGCCCAGTTATACTGATAAGGTAACACTGTAACACCATCCCATTCAGAATTGTAATTAGTAAATTATCTTGGGTTTTAATTACCACAATAATAAACTGTTTGGTATTCGTTTGGTTTATTTTTAGGATATGAAACTAGTAACATTATTGGAAACTGTGGAGGAGACCAATTCAACTGTGAAGAAAGTTTTGAAAATCAAACCAGATTTTTATCAGTCATTCAGGGACCCAGATAGGGTGCGCTTGTATCCCAGTGGCACCGTCAGATTTACACTAAAGCTGACGTTGAAGACGCCAGATATGAGTGTCTTGGAGTACGAACGTTACAAATTGGACCAATTTTCCAAAAAAATCTAAGGATCTGCTTCGTCGAGACCAAGTATCCCTTTTGTATGATCATTCTAAAAACGCGGATTTGAAATTTGTTACAAGTGATGGGGTTGAGATTCTGGCTAACAAGACAATTCTGACTGGTAATTAAATTAATTACGAAATCACTGGAGATTGGCAAGCTCTCCACTTGAATTTGTTGGAGTGCCTTGATTTTGATTCTTTCTTTTTTCTGTTTTTTTTTTAGCTCGGTGCCCTGTTTTTGCGACGATGCTCAACTGTGACCTTTCTGAAAGCGCTACTGGGATTATCCGGATGACCGACATCACTGGAGAAACGATGAAGATACTTTTGCATTATTTTTATGTGGGGGAACTGCTTCCATCCTGGCGTCACCCTGGAACTATTGTGGAGTTCACTTACGCAGCTGGGAAATATCAGATGACGGAAGTTCTGGAATTATTGGATGACATGCTTGGTAGGAATTTTGGAGCTGGAGCGACCAATTTGGATGTGCAGCTGATTAATCTGGTGGGGAAATTAGAACTGGTGAATGCTGAGAAGAGGCTTCTGGGAAGAATTGTTGCCAAGATTAAGAGGCTGACGAAAGGTGATGACCTCTTCAGGCTTTTTGGGTTTGAAGAAGAAGAGATGGAGATGGCGGAAAGGCTGGAGACTGAGCAAGTTGGAGAGTCGAGGGTTTTGAAACTTGTGGATTCTTTGTCTGGGAGTATTGATTGTGTGGACTTGTCTAGAAAGGGAATGCCTCTTTTGGCATTTGCGCGAAAGGAGAACTTGAAACCGGTGGAGAAAAATATACTTAAACGGTTCGCAGAGAAGGCGAAGTTGGTGAAAAACGCGGACGAGCTTTTTGAATTGTTTGGTCGTGGGAAGCAAACAGGATGATAATTAAAATTTATAAATTGGGTGATTATGATTATTTCCGAGAATGCAAGGCAAGATAAGAAACCATTTATTTTGTACCAATAAACTAAATGTTTATGGTTAAAATATCTTCAGCAAAAATAATATAATATTTAAATTCAGTATGGTAAACTATGGTAGAATTAAAGATGTCATTAGATATGTAGAATTGTAAATTGCTTTGCAAGTTTATGCCCGAACTAAATAAAAAGTCATTGAAAATATCTTTTTTTTATGATTTTTATTTGATTTTATTGATTTAAAAAAATATATTTAAAAAATACTTTGTATTAATTTTAAAACATTATATCGACTTAAAAAAAACATTGATTTATCAAAATTATTGGTTGTCTGACAAATGCACTCCTTACTACTACCACAAAAACACGATTTACCATCAATGCGATTCCATCGCGAGAACTTGAACTTCATCTTCATACCACCTCACTACATTCGGTTCTGGTCCAAAGAACGCCTTATTCCCACATTCCCTCACAAACCTAACTCCCAAATTCTTTACATCTTCCTCCCTCGAATCTAACGGGATTTGAAGGCATAGCATTTCCAAACTTGGAATTTCTTCCCAAATCCCCGCATTCTGTGGAATTTCCAAAGCTGAATCATAAGCCTTCATCACATATCTTCTCAATACTTTCCCAAGTGACCCCACCTCCAAATCCACCAGCCCATCCCGTTTCATCTTCCGATACTCCTTCAAAATCTGGCGTAGCCTACTGGAATCCATTCCGAGACTTAAAAACTTGAGGTTGGGTAGCTCCCTCAAAAAATCAAAACTCAAACCCACTTCCCCAAACTCTTCCAATTCAAGTGAAGTAACTGTGACCGCTAGTGCTTCAGGAGTTGGTATGGGCGGCACCTCGACCAACTCAAAACCTTCCAAAACGACGCCTTCAAATTTAAACTCAGCCAAAATTCTGATCAGCCCATTAACCCTAACTCTTCCGAACGGTACAGAAGAACTAAGCCAAAACTTGCGTATTTCTTGATGATTTGGTAGCCCCTTCACCGCTCTCACAATTTCGTCAAAGTTCTCATCAAAGTCCTCATCCAGGAATAAGTGGAGCTCCGTCAAATGAACTGATTGATACAAAGCCAAGTCCATAGTCGAAAGGAGATTGAGAGGGATGACCAGTTTCCGAAGACCTTCTTTCCTTCCATAAGTTTCAAGCATGAGAGTCGTCCAGATTGACTCATCTTTGAATACCACTTGAAATTCAAATTTCTCCAAATTCCGTAACTCTGGAAACAGGTTCTGATTTTCCGGATCCCCAAAAAAGTGGTCCCTCTCTGGATCAATGGCTTCAAAGAAACGGCCACTGAAGGTCAATGACCTTAGATTGGTTACAAGGGATAAGCATCTCAGGATATTTCGATACAATTCCAAATCACCAATATTCGGTTCAAAATCTTTCCAGTGATTTATTGTAAGGTCAAGGACATGCTGGCCAAACATTTCGAGGAGGACCACAAATCTTGTCACAGCTTGTCCGACATTAGTATCATCATCGAACATTCGAAGGAGGACTGATTTACCCGGAAACGGATTTCCTTGAAAATCTCTCATTTCTTCCAGAAATGCATCAATGTCCTCTGCATCTTCAAATGTGGAGACTCCCAAGGGGTAGTTCCATATGCGATGGTAA
Organism: Entomobrya nicoleti; assembly: GCA_034695465.1. Lineage (NCBI taxonomy): Eukaryota > Metazoa > Arthropoda > Collembola > Entomobryomorpha > Entomobryidae > Entomobrya > Entomobrya nicoleti. The sequence continues at coordinate 8,009 of JAQFZG010005548.1, forward strand.
TTGAAGTGATTCTCTGGAATGGTGACAGCATTAGGCCCAGGTTGAGGATTTTCTCGTGACAAAAGTGGACGACGTTCGTTGAGATTTTCAAGTGATCTTTCCACTACCTTCTTCCATCGCTTTGAGACGAGGCGCAATTTTAGCAGCTCCTGGGAACGCATCGACATCCAATTCTCAGCATTCTGGTGGTAAAAAATTAGTATTAATTCTAACATTTAGTAGAATAATTAATTTACGATTTAATTGAAAGGTAACTTTTACCACTACTACAGCAAACAAATGTTTCGTCGCCAAATGGGGCAACACCTGAAACGAAGAATAGAAAAACAAGGAACATTGAGTTTAGTTAAATTATATTTAAAATACTTTCTTGATGATGTCACAATTAAAATAGCCAGTTATATTTATGTACAGTTACACTGATGTAATTAGTATTAATTCTTACCAGCGGAAACAGCCATGATGCCTTCTTCGTTTGGAACAACTTATCAAGTTGAGGAAACGCCAAAAGAACATTTCGGATATCTTCCGCCGAGTCAATGTATTCTTCCAAAATTTTAAACCAGAGCTAATTAAAAAATACAACAAAAATTAATTGATGATTAGTAGACCTTTAATAATCTGGTACAAATATTTAACTAGTTAACTGAGAACTAAAATTAAAAATAAAGTTTAACCACGGTAATTTCTACCTCTTCTGGTAAGATTCCCAAAGCTCCAGTTATTCCTCCACAAATAACTTGATTAACTTTGGAATATAACTGCTTCATTTCTCCGGTCATCACCTCCACCTCCTCCTCAGCTTTACAATCTTGACCGGCTCCTGCTTTCACTGCTTCCTTCTCCCGACCACCACTCTTCTCTTCAGCTAAATTATTAGCAGTGCTCTCCATCTTCAAAGATATTTAACTGTCACCACCAGCCAAGGAATGGTTTTGAATGAAAAAATTAATTCCAGAGGGTTGAGGATAATTACTCGAAATGTAAATCCCTTTCATTTGTTTACTTTACTTTCTTGTCAGCTGTTTAATAAAATCCATTCTTCTGCTACCTTACCTACAAGCAGACAAGTATGAGTCATACTGTATGACCAATGATATGTAGCTAGCATATGATTGGTAGATGAGAATATAAAACGACAAAAATCGGAATACATTCAGCGGCAAAATCGAATTTTCAATGTTTACCAAAAAGTGCACTCAAAAAAACTTTATTTCAACTTGCTCAAGATCAAGACTTCTGTGTTTCGTTGTGAAGTTCTGTGCAACAAGTTACATCGTGAACTATAATTTGAATATAAAATTAAGTCAATTGTTAAATTGAAAAATGTTAACTGCAAAATTGACACCAGAGGTAAGTTACTACTTCTAATTAATTATGAAGGGGAATTAAATTAATTTAGAAAAATGGTTTAAAAAATTACTCAATGTCAGCTGTACTTGTGACTATGATTATAATAATCATTGATTATTATATATGACCATTAATTTGTATTAATTTCGACAATTTTTGTTAGTCTCCAGACCCTGGAGAGGAAAGTTACGAGATCCAATGGACCGTTCCAAGATATGCTGAACTACTAAAATCTGACAGTTATGTGGAGTGCCAAGAAGCTGTGTTCGAAACCAGCTCTTCCCCGTCTTCTTGGTTCAAAACAAAGTGGCTTGTGGGGTTGAAGCAGCTTTCCGGTAGTACTTCAACAAGGAAGGCTCGGGTGTACTGGAAATTATTATGGATCCAGGGAACCCAGTCAACTGAAGTCAAGGCTAAATTGCAGATACAGTTGTTGATTACTGGTACTGGTACGGTATCGCCTTTGTATCCAGATAAGGTAACTCAATCATATCCAAAATTATCTTGGTTAATTATTAAAATAGAAAGTTGTTTGGTGTGATAATGTGCTTCTGGGTTTTTTTAGTTAATGCAGCAGGTGAAATTATTGGAAACTGTGGAGGAGGCCAATTCAGTGATGGAGGAGTCTTTGCAAATCAAACCAGATTTCTACCAGTCTCTCAGTGATCCGAATATAGGGATCTTGCATCCCAGTGGCAATATAAGCTTTACACTAAAGCTAACATTGAAGACGCCAGAGATGAGTACATTGGAGTACGACCGTTACATATTGGACCAATTTTTAAAAGAATCAAAGGATCTGTTATGTCAAGACCAAGCTTCCCTTTTGTATGACCATTCTGAAA
>JAQFZG010005549.1:0-10205 GCA_034695465.1 Entomobrya nicoleti
TTTCCCATTTCCCAGTTTTTTTTTGAGGAGCTAAAAGCTAACACACCTAATTTAGATGGCGTTTCTATGTGTTTTTTATATATTTACTCACCGTGGGCAAAATATCCAGTACTGTGAGAAATTTAGGGGAATTGGTAACATGAACGAAAACTAACATTAGGCAGGGAATTAGGTAACTGGCCAGGAAATTGATTAAAAACAGCAAAATGTGTTGAAGGAATAAATTTTTTGTGGCAATAAATGGACAGGAGACAGGAATACTGATTGTTTAAAGAGGAAAAATGAGGAGATGGTAAATAAACTGATTATCTAATCAGCAGATTAGCTAAAATTGGAGTATGGACTTTTTAGGGAACAATAGTTGAATTTTTCGAAAAATAACATGATATGCATCCTTAAATAAAAAATGATTCTAACAGTGAGAATTGGGATAAAAATGAATTCTTGCAAGCAAAATGTAAGGTAATTGGATTTTTGGTAGAAGTTTGCTTGCAATTTTCAAATTTTGTGGAATGTCCTTATTAAGTATTAAAAGTCTTGATTATGATCATGTGATTTCAATATTTCAAAAAGTATGCGAAAATTTCTTTTAAACAAATATTAATCGGATTTTCGTGGTTTTAGCAAAAGAAAATCTTTTGATCACGAATAACTAAATTAACTAAAATTTGATGTACCGACTAGCACTTCAAATTTGGCTTCGAACTGTGTAAAAACCCGAACGAGCAAGAAAATGAACTTTATGAATTGTGGTTTAATTAAGTTCGACATGCTAAATTAGACCGGGAAATATTCACGTATGCCCATCGGGAAATTTTTTCATTACTTTGGGATACCGGGAAGAACAAGTTTTTTGCAGGCATGTCTATTCCTGATGCAAAATAGTGAAATAATTGCCAAATTAGATTATTATACTTATTCATGATTTTAAATAAATACTCGACAAATTTTTAAACTAAGAAATTCAAGAAAAGCATTTCTCCGGCAGTTGAAGTTTTTCACCTCAGCATAGTAAATTGATCTATGATTTGATGATTTGATCCAAGTAAAAGAGATCTATGTATTATATGAATAGTGTATAGATGTATGTGGAGAAACACATGCGTCGTTGTGCACTGATCATCCATTTATATCCTTTACGTCATGAAGCTGTTCACTCAATTTTGCAAAATTCTGTTGGTGATACTGATGCCTGTAGATATTTCATATTTCCTAAGTGCTGATCCATAGATGAGGTATCCAATTTAATGTTAGTAAACGAATCATTAGTGTTAATCAGTCAAGATTCAAGATGATGAATGTCCATCCGTTCTTGCACTACAAGGTTTTTATCAAAGGTCAACAACATCTTAGTTTATGAAGGAAACGAACAAAAAATCTATTGTCCTAGTCAGTTTTCTTATAAGAAAATGATTTTGTTTAAATTTAGTTCGATTCTGTTTCTGAAGAAAGTTTTGAACGGAGAGTCATCATTTTTAATGAAACGCTGTCAAAGATGTAGAAAAATAGTTACAAAATATTTTGTTTTGCGATTACCAATCCGTTACACCAGGTGTTTGCTGCAATGCAATACATCTGCCCAACAAAATTTGCAAATTCTCCAGATGTGTTTATAACTGGACTATCTTATAATTGCATATTGCATTGCATGTAAACAATCCCTCAAACCTTTCTTAACTTCAGGGCTTTATTTCATCAATCCGTTCCAGATGTACTTTTGTTGGACAACAGTCTGCAAAGGTCTGTTTAAGCATACAATTTAGACGGAACCAGGTAGGTGCATATTGCATGCATAATGCTATAAACTAATCACGTACGTTGTACATTGTACGTCGGTACGTGCTACAGCAAAAACTAATGTCAAAATGATCTTCATTTTAGAGGTACCTTGTCGTAAACAAAAATTGGCAAATACTACAAGAGGATGTGTGTAGAAAACCAGCTCAAAGAACCCGACGCACGTCCTTTCAAGGTTCTATACTAATTGAACAAAAACGTAAGATAATTTATCAGAACTGGTGATGATATGAAACGTGCGATGATGACGATACAAAGACTTAAATTACCTCAGGTAGTTGAGAAAGGTTGAAAAACGACAAACGTGTTGGAAATGAACTCAACAAATATATATGCGTGTAGGTACTTATGACAGTCTGGATTCTGCATCATCATGATTCATCACCGAAAGGTATGAAAAAATGAAATCATCTGAAATAGGTTGATTTTTTTGCAGACAAGCGATGGGTTGTGACCATTCTGTAAAAATTATCTACGAAAAGCCATATCAGAGAAGATAATTTTAAATCAATAAGGAGAAGTAATACATTGTCTCCGTACTTTACACAAAGTATCGCTTTGGTACTTTGAAAATTTATTGGATGTTTTAATATGGATAATAGATACATGACAAAAACTTAGGGTCGAATTTTTGTAACATGATACATCCAGGATGAACTCCAGTTCTTCAAATGAATCATCATAAATTATGAATGCAGGCGATATTTTACACTTTGACTCAAAACACCCCTATTTTTAGCTGCTTTTGATAATTATTGAACAACAACTAACGACGAAACTGCGAAAAACAAGGGTAGCTGGCTAAAAATAAAGTAAAAAGGAAACGGACGTTTGTTTCCTTTCCGAAAATATTATTGAATGATGAAAATATTATTCCACAATTTATTGTGTTAAATCAAAAGCAAAGTACTGTATCTATTTTTATCTTTGCCGCATACATATTAACTACAACCGACCTATTTATAATTCATAAAGCGTTTACGTCAGGATATGATTTTTTTGAATTCAAACAAACTTGCTTTGAAACACTTGGAACTTCCTTCCGTTGTCAGGTTTCCTTTTCCCGTACACATTTACCCAAAATAGACTTTACTTTACACCCTATCAATGGAATCAAACCATCATACCAAAAATATCAACGGACAGATTCAGATTTAGCTATCCGCTTTGAAATGGTTATAATATCCGCACCAAAAGGTGTGTAAAACAGGTAAACAGCCATTTCAATCTAATTTAACAGGCATCCTGCACACTCCATGCATCTCCGTTCCCTACAAAAATACATTTGAATGAAGTAATGAGTTAACCTTTAATGCAGTACAACAGACTACGGATATTGCCCGTCCGGCTGGATGGCAAACGGGTAAGGAAACAGTAAAAAGAAGGGCAAAGGGTTTAGAGGACACTACCATTTACTTATATAATACTGTTGTTTAGCATTGTCTCATGTTCTGCATTAATGCCTTTAAGTAACAGATTGTTTTCCTGTTATGGCCTTGATTAGCGACCACGACCACGCATCACTTCATAATACTTCTCCCTTTTCTCACTTGTCATGAGTCAAAAGGGCACCTTAGGTGTACAACTGGAAGTAGTTGAGTTTAACATTATACGAACGACTGAGAAAAGGGTACAGGTGCAGAATAGGCTCTTACGTAGAATTGCAGCCGCAGCGGAGATGAGTGTTCCTCTCATGTTCGTCCGGTCCCAGGCAGTAGCAGCAAGGACAAACTAAGGCAGTATAAAAAAAATGAGCATCCCTTTTCTCCGTGCTGCTTCCTTTTTTACCTGTTTATTTATTCGTATTGGTTATATTATGGTATACACACTTGCAACGCAATTGGAAACGTAGTACATGCTTGTCAGCCGGTCAACTCACCTGTGTGAATTCCCTCACATCTCCCCGTACATCTGAATTCACATAACAGTTATCGCTACATCCTCGGTAATATTCTCATGAGATGAATTTACTGATATGGGTTATGTCGTTACTTTCATTTTTGTTTATTTATATTTTTTCTATCACAAAACACCTTCCTTTTTGGTTTTTTCCACATCAGAAATCAACGCGGGAAAATATTTTATTCATTCATGGATTTACACACAACTACTGCCATTATAAAAATTTAATTACATAATATGGCCATAACAGTTAACAATACGAAGTAGAATATGTACATATTATATGAGGATTTCACTAAACTGGCTCTCTCATTGTACTTCCAGGATATATAAAATACCCACTTCCATACATTGATAGATAATAGTAGATAGGAGCGGATGAAATTCCTTGTACTGATTGTAGCAAATAGTGATATAGAGCGTATGAATGAATGAATGAATGAATATATGAAAACTGCTGTAGCACCAGGATGAAACCACATAAAAGAGTAATTAGTATGATGCGCACGTAAACTGTGGATGCGCCACCGAATGAATGAATGAATGAACGAACAGCACAGCACATGGTGCGGGTGGGCAAGGTGTTTCCCGTCAAACACTGAAGATAAGAACTATGCGGTGCATGGGAATTGAGCATTTTGTGATTGCAAAACGGTGAAAGGAAGCATAAGGTTACGGTCGATGATTTTTGGAGTTGTAACAACTTGTTTACTTGGTGTAATTATGTATATTATTAGAAACAAGTACTACGCATTTTGTTGTTTGTATTTATTTTTGGGTTTTCATCTCTTGACAAGTTCTTACATTTAACATTTGGAGCGGATGAATATCCGAAAAACAGATAAGATCATGGGAATGAGCATGTAGTGCCAACTTTAGTAAGGTTTTGCGTTGTTTTATGTACGAAGAAAAAAAATCTCCGAAGAATATGGGAAAAATACATACAACTTCCCATCATCGTTGAAAGTAGAGAAACATCCTTCCTGTAGCCGCTTTGGTTGAGATATTTATAATTAATCCAGTTTTAAAATAGCTTAACTGCTGGAAAATTTATTTAGCATTTATTTTTCCCGTCATTATAGTTTATCGCAAGTTCTGCACTGGCAAGCACGTGCAAGTTTATTTTCCATAGTCAAGTTTACTTTAGTCCGTTGAAATTTTGTTACTGGAGCGAAGAAAGCGGATTTCACACAATCTGGCAAAATGTTATTTCCAACATCCGCCTTCACACATCACACATAATATCCTTCTTTGCGCTTGTTTTTATTGCATTAAAGAAATAAAATTCAGATTGATGGATAAGCGGAACAGACTGAAATCCGGTTAAGTACACTGTCAACTGTGAGTGTACAATGTTGTGTGTTACACGTGCTGTGGTTCTCAGATCGCACGTGTGTTCATTATTGTTTGCTGACTTGAAAGTAAAATATTCACTAAATTCCAATTTCGCAATAAGTGGACTAGATTTAGGGAAATTTATGCCTTGTTTATTTGCAGAAAGGAACAAAAGCAAACGTAGCTTTTTGCATGAATATCTGAACTTGATCCTTTCTCATATTGTTATTCAACACGAAGAAGCAAAACACAAAACACTTTCTCTCTAACTGGTTGTTATTGGTGCTGCTTTGATGAAGTCATGTGATGACTTTATATTTAGCCTTGTTTGCTTTGATTCAAATGTTTAAATCTCGCAATTGTCTTCAGAGAAAACTAAACACCAACATCAAAAACAAAATAGAAACTACGTTTTGGAATACGTTGTACGTACTACAATTTTTGAACATGAAAGAAAAGGGGATACTGGATACGATACAGCTATATCTGTAGCTAAATACGGTTTACATTTTCTGTTACAAGTTTTGTTACAACTTATGCTAAATGCGTGTAGGAGAGATACCGAAAAGGGTTGTGTAGAAATACATGATCTCTCTGTCTCATGATCATGTGTACATGTCGTTTCGTACGATTGTCAACGCATTTAGTTTTCGTTTATGTTTGTATTCATGTAAAGAGAAACATCGGTCGTAACCGAAAATGCGTAGTTTGCATGGTATGCGTCATCTCACCATCGACACTTTACCATTTAAATGTATAATCTTTATTATCAGCACAAATGACGGATACAATCGTACAGATTTCCCCGAGTGAAACGAAATGATGTGAATGTATGATTGTGATATGCTTCATTTTCTCTTTCTATTGTATAAAATATTGATGATTCATCCAACGAATTATACATCCATATTATGCATAAAAAAGAAAGTGGGGGAGGAGTAAAATGAAAGTAAGTTGGAAATACATAGAACAGTGGATTAATGTATGACAAAGAAACTAAATTCATTCAATTCAGAAAAATTTAATAGTAATAATGATCATGCTTATCATACCCTTTGCTAGATGAGAAAAGGAAAAAGGGATCAACAGGCACATGTCACCCTAATTTAGCTATTTGAGGAATCACGTGCTGCCTAAACATTTACAATTTGGTGTACTGGAAAAACAACAAAAAATGTAACGAGAATTACTTAGATATATATCATAAATATGCGCAATTGCATATTTCTCGCATGGATTTGGAGAAGGGTGCACAGATCACAGATAAACCGAGATGGGACGTGGACCATCCCTTTCAGTTCCACAAATCTTGGTCGGTGGTCTGACTGTTCTCACATGAGCTAGTAGAAAACATTTGATTTTTGTTGATGAAAAAGGTTCATCTGTTTTCCATGTGATGCATTATTGTTTTGCTGACTAATCCAGTTGGGTGATGAAAGTTAGTAAACTTTGAAAACTTGTGGTTGGGGTTTGTTGCGCACCGAAAAATGTTGTACTTCACAAGGATGAACTTCACAACTTTTCGTGAATGTATGAACAACAGTGAATTGTATATATGTTTACGGGACAGTGAACTGAATATATGAACTGGGGCCCATGAAATTGGAGATGGCAATGCAATGTCATATGTCAGTTGTATTATAACCTAGAGTTAACCTTGGTATTCCTCATCAAAAATACCATCAACAACGGAGAAATACAAACATTTTGTACACAGAAAATGACAGAATTAAAGGTGATACGTCATCGACATAGATGATTGAGTTTGTGAACTTTTGGAAGAAGGGTCGTGTCACGGTCATGGTTGCTCATTCAGTGACAATTTCACTCAAGTCGAGGAGAAAAGAGACGCCAAAATAGTGCGAGGTATAATATTACTCATTATGATTTGCAGACTGTCCATCAAATGTGGATTGGATTGAGTAATAGAAGAATAAATAGTGCCAGATGCTCAGAAAGTATTACGGTTGGAAAAATTTTATTGAGAAAAGATTTTGCTCGTTCGAATGCGCATGGGATTATTGGACATTTGGACAGGGTAGAGATTTGGTACGTGCGAAGGTAAACTAGAAAACAGCTTTCACAATAAAAATAAGTTCCTTTGTTTGGCTGTTTACATTTCCTACTTGGATAATGTTAGCAGTTGTACGTACGATAAACCAATAATAATGAGCGGAAAGCAGACCGTTTGACAAACGGATAGAAGACAATTTTCTAAAAAGATCGTCAGAGATATAAGCCCAAACGAAAAGGATGAGTAATAGGAACAATGAGTACCATTATGTTAAAAGCATATATTGTGACAGTCTTTCTGCATGTGTATATCTTAACTATTCATTCAAATGCTTTGAATGGATCACAGAATAGCGAGGGAATGAATGGGTCATAAAACCTGGAACTGAGGAAATGAAAACTGGAAACGGATTTTATGGAAGTGTAAGTTGACCCTTAAGTGAAGGCAAATACTTGGAAAATGGACATCCTAAAAGAGCGCATGTAAACACATCTCTCTCTTCACTTTAATGTTCATCCAAAGGAAAAAACCTCCCCATGCCAGGCATCTGTACACTTAAAAGTCAAAAAATGGGTAGTGAGTAACGAGTATATATGCTTTTTGGGATTATGTATGAACAAATATTGACATTTTTCGTTTTTAAACAAGGAATAATAAATGGTCGCTTTCCGTAGAGCTACATAAAAGCTTTCCTAATTGCCTGACAGTGGCCTGAGGTTTCTTCGTACAACAACAGGAAAACAGACTGAATAGAATGAATTGGATGACTAATAAGAGGACAAAATAAAAGCCCAATACATACATTTAAACTGTAGCACTAAAAGAACTGTAATAAGCTCGGCGTTATATTGTATAAGAATTTACACATCACTACAGAAAAAACTGGAAACGGATGAATGAACGGACGCACGTCCTTGCCTTGTCGTCTGCCGGACCGGAAGGCAATTTGATCGTAAAAGATCCTTTCCTGTTTGTTCGACAATCTTGTCTTTGAAAGCTTGACCAATTATACTCTTTTTTTGAATTAGGCATAAGCAGATGATGCGTGTAAAGCAAAAGTGGGCAATAATATGGTGTGATGATGATGGTGGTGGAACAAATATTGGATATGTTTGGTGTATTTGTAAACATGCTTAAAGATAATGAATGTTAAAATGGGATTTTGTGAGTGTACAGCTAAGATCTTATTTTTTAAAGTAACGATGCGATGTTTTTAAATTGCGGTTTAAGGATCAGTTTTTCGGTCAGACTACCTTGTGTACGTAGTATTTCTGATTTGAAAAAGTTCCATATTGAAACCAGTTCCACATACTTACTTTTGTGTGTAAGGTCGTATACTTTATCATCATAATCATGCAAAAAGATGAGATGGAAAGTAGTAGCTCGATTACGACTGACTGTTAACTTTTCCACAGTTTACATTAAGAAAAAAGGATGACTCATTGTGTATCCAGCCAAACGTAGTGTAAACATAAACAGCATGTAATGTAAATAAAAGCTAAATTTTAGTAGACCTGTGCAGATCAAATTTAGCTGCTCTCATTTGCAAGCATGCCATGACCTGTTGTAATAGCTTTAACATGAAAAATCATAATTTACCTTCTAGTGTTTTGATACATATTTATACATGTCATCAAATCATGTAAATTATGATTCCAGAATTTGATGATCATTTCAAGTGAAATCTGTATTTTTCATCGCCCGACAAACTGCATGCATATAATGTATGTACAAAATAAATAGATTCAATTTCTTTATGGAAAGCAAATAACTTTCCATTGAATGGGCAATCATTCATCAAAGTGTACATTTCAATTTCACGAGGTCACGTGTAGCTCTAGAATTTTCTCCTATTCATGTGACCTCGACGTTTGGCAAGTCTGTACAAACAAATTCATAAGTTACATTCCACCTCCGCAAGATTTTTGATATAAATATTCGTTATGCACAGCCAACACATTATCAGCAAATCCACGAATTCCTTGTTGCGATTCTTACAAAATTACATATTATATATATTCACATTTCATACCCAAAAGCCTGAGTAAACAGGTAACGACGTTCCGTGATTTGGAAGCAGTGAATACTTCCGCATTTCATACTTGAGTTGAATGAGACGTAAATGGAAATCAATATCCATATTGCTTGAATATATTAGACCAAGTAAGGAGCTTACTGAACTGGATAGCATTTTGTGGTTGCTGTCTTCTGTCTACTGGATGTATGATATGATGTATGAACTGATCGCTTCCTAGCATGGTTTCAATTTACACTTTTTTTGTAACTTGTTCATCTGTTTGATGATGGAAGTATCAAATCAAGTACCATTTACATCAACCAGACTTGCTTATAATTATTAGAAGCCAGGTACGTGCACAGTTAGCTAAAATTGGAATGATTTTTTTATATCGGTCAAAAAAAGACGAAGAGACCATTCCTTCGCTAACGAGAAACTCATATGGCTTTAAAGTCATATAAACAAAATTTATTCAAAACGCTGTATATAATTATTTTTATCCATTTAAATAATTTTGGTGAGCATACAAGATTTGTAGATATAACGTAACGGTTAACTTAATGGTCACTATCAGGAAAAATAGACCACAAAACATCCTGAAGTTAATAAATTAACACCTTGATCATTTACCACAAAGTAGTGCATAATATAGACTGTTTGGCTGCTAAAATAAAAGTAAAGGAAACATGTTTTTAACGACACTGTTTACTCAGCAGTGTCCAGATGCAACTTTGACTTATAAATGGAGTTCGTAGATAGTTCACCACAAGTCTTTTGGTATCACTCATAATATCATTTATTGTAAAGATCAAAAGTGCATGCCTGCAAAAAACTCGGTATCCTGGTATCCTGGATACCGGGAAATTTTGGGTCCGCCGAAGGCGGAGCCAAAATTTCTCCTACTGACGAAGGGGGAAGAAAAGGGAAGGGGAAAGGGGAAGGAAGAGGGAAAGAGAAGGAAGGGAAAAAGAGAAGGAAGGGGAAAGAAGAAGGAAGGGGAAAGAAGAAGGAAGGGGAAAGAAGAAGGAAGGGGAAAAGGGGAAGGAAGGGGAAGGAAAGGAAGTGGGTAGCAGGTATACAAATGGATAAAAATGGCAGGGAAACGGGTAGAAGGCTGGAAAAAATTTCTTCCTTTGGGAA
>JAQFZG010005550.1:0-10202 GCA_034695465.1 Entomobrya nicoleti
AAAAAATGTGAAACGAGCTTGCTGTCAATACTTCAAATTTTTCATATAACTGCCGCTGCCGTACTATGCATCGTTGCTGATTTTGAGTCCCTGAAGGAAAGTGCTTTTAGCTTCTTTTTTCTAGTGGAAACTCTACGCAAAATGCAATTACAACTCAAGAACAATGACAACAAGGCAAGGCAAGGGAAAAAGTTAAAAGTTTTTTTTTTCTAAATGAACTGAAGAGAAAAACTTGTTTTTCCAAAAGTTTACTTCAGTTTTGTTCATCACACAGCCATAGAATAGAATGATGTATGATTGTAATATAAAGAAAGACGAAGAAACGGGAAGAAAAGCTTGGTAAAAAAAATATTCCCATTGTTATAGTTAGTTTTCTTGTGCTGGTTGAGGTTGGTAATGTAGTTAGAGGAGAAGCCTCTAGTAGTTTATGGAGTTGTAAGTAAAGTAACCTATGCACCACGTTGCACCATGATGATCATGATCATCAACATCGTGACTATGACCATGATTACACCCGGAGACAGGAAAGAAAAACGTTACTTTATAGTAGTGTAGTAGTTGGTTATTTTACGAGAGGAGCAGTGCACAGTGCAAGCACATTAGAGAGAGAGAAGGGGGAGACACGACGAGAGTGAGAGCGGTATATATAGTAAAAGTAAAATACTGACAACAGACTTCCTCTTTCTGACAGAAAAATCCTACCTTTAGAGTCGAGTCAGTTTGGCTGTTTTAATATAAGCCTCCATTTTACTTGGAAATGTTACCACCTCGTCTTGTCTTTAAATGCTTTCCCTTTGAGACAGAGAAATGCATGTATGTAAGGTGGGTAGGTAGCTAGGTATGTGTGTATGTACCTATGTTATGTGTATGAGTGTGTAAAGCTAAACTCCAATTCCATCCGACATCAACTCAACTCCTCTACAACTTGCTTTGTGCTTGCTGCTTTTAATAATATGATATCATCCTTCTTTTCTCCCTCTTCTCTTTGCTTTTTCTTGTTCCATTCCCCAAAAAATATTGTTTGCATTTCGTCTTCCTCTTTTTTTTCCTTGTGTGTGTAAACGCAAACTGGAGATGAGATGATGTTGGATGTGCGTTTGTAATAAACGTAACAGGAGTAAGTGGGAGGATGAAAATGAATCCTAAGGCGGAGGATTTTACTATTTGTTGTTGGCTTCTCTAAGTTGGGTTTATGTGAATGTTTCTCGTTTCTCTGATGTAAAGTAAAGTAAAGTTTTGGTAGTGGTAATGACGGAGGAGTTGAGGTTTTATATGTATTCCTTGGAAGATGTGTCCTCTGACGATGTGGATGATGATGATCATGATATGATGACGGGAATTGAACAATAAGCGAGAAAAAGAAGGAGAGAGTGAGAAAAGAAGGGTGCGCTCTTTGCATCTTAAAGAAGAAGAAGAATCAGTCGAGGCAAAAAGTGAAGTGGGGATTGAAATTTGGATTGGGGAAAAGTACATAGTATAGTGGTGGTGGTGGTAGTGGGGATGATAACGGTAAATGTTTAGCTAGGCATGAAGGAAAGCAAAAGAACTTGTTCTACACGCAATTTCCAATTCCTCTACAAACTCACGACTATTATTCCTCTTGCTTGCTTACTTGCATGAGTTGCATGTATGCGTATTTTTTGGATTTTTTTTGTAATGAAAAATGAAAATCCTAAGAGACAAAGTAGTCGTTGAAGAAGAGGCGTAATATTGACGCTAGTTTGGGAATAGGGTTGTTGTTTTGTGACGAGTAAAATATAAAATGAAGCTTTAGCCATGCCATGTCATTGTCCTTGCTACCTAAACTAGAGCTTGTATATATATGGCCTACAGTCTAAGTTTAGATTTTCCAAGAAGCTTTCTCCCCTTTTTATCCTCAAAACTTTTTCCTATTTCATGAAAAATATATTAGACAGCCGGACCCCACACAACACTACATACTGCAGAGTAAAGAGTTTTTATGAGATGGAAAGCAGTGAAGCATTTTCTACGAATGGATGGATGGCTTGAATGATGGAGCTTGCAGCTTTTTATTTCAAACTTTAAGGTATACAAAATAAATGGCAATAATAAACAATGAGAGATGGGAAGGTATGGTAAAAATAGCAAAAAAAATTGTGAGATATCATATTTTAATGATAGATGAGAAATGAAACTATCAAATAGAAGCAGAGAAGAGAAAAAGGTATTTTTAGAAGAATGATGATGTCGATGTCCGGGAGGAAAAAACGGAAAAGTGCTATGCACTTCAACACAAGAGGAAAACTTGTCGACGATAAGATTTTTTCGATGACTGTATTGTGATTTTTTGGCCATTGTGTCCAGTGTTCAGTACAATTTTGAAATAGTCATGTCATGTCGTGTATGAAAACACCTACAAAATGCATACACACAACCGAATACACACAAAAGAGTGCATGAAAACTCTGAGAGCTCTTCTGAGATGCGAAAATTTGGGGTTTTTACTTTACACGCACAAGTGTGCTTTTAACATTATGGTATTATTACGGAAGAGAAACTAGAGATAGCTGTGTGGGTGGACTAATTCATACTAGCATGGCACCATATAAAATACATGGATATGTGTACTGTGTGTGTCATGGTTTGGTTTGGTGAGTGAATAGGGTTGACTTGACTGTCTCGCACTTTCATGCAATCAACGTACCACATGCGACGACGCTCTGTACTTCACTTCACTTACCAAAAGAAATTTCTCCGCCAGCAGCAACATGAAAGATCGATAAAATTCTGATTAGATGCTTCAGTAGACGTTAACACAACAATGCTTCCAGTGAAAGCAAACACTTTAGGATACTAAAATATTTTTATTTTCCAAAAAAATAATATTAGAATATTTTACAAGCATACACTCTCTCTGTCTCGTTAAACTTTCGTTGCCACCAAACTTTCACTGGAAAACATAATGCCTATGCCTAAGCGCAATTTGATTTGCTCATGCAGCACTCAACAGAATACAGAAGAGCAGCAGGCTCGGCTGGTGAAGTGCATTGAGCTGCACTTTCAGAAGCACTCTGTCTTGTTAATGAGTGCATCTGCGAAATTGTTGTCTCATTAGCAAAGCTGGTGGAATGTAGACGATAAACTACTAGACTGACAGCAAGGAAAATTATTATCGCATTATGGTGACCATGAATGAATTATATATGTACGTGTTGTTACATGAAACATCATTAACAACGTATCTTCTGAACTGTGTCTCAGTCTGGCTTCTTTTTGGGGTTCCATCTAATGCACTATCAATGTTCTATCGCAGTATTACAATATCCGCTAGAGCACAAAGATTGGAAACAGGAATTGAAACTTGTACCAAGATTATCATAGTCGTGGTTGGTCGTGATTGCATTAACATTTTCTTCTATTTCGTTTGTCCAACGGAGATTTTGTGAAACATACCTTTGTCAGGGGAATCCCATAAAATTAAATTCTGAGCAGATAATGCATTTACAATTTACATAAAGACACGTTCAGCTTTTCATTAGCTACCATTATCAATCAATGCACATATGTATGAATATGCATGATATGAAAAGCCACAAAGAATTCTTACAAAAATTCATGAGTGTGTAAAATTTGAGTAAAGTAAGCACTTGAATAGTCAACTTGTATTTTATTATTGCTGGTCGCGTTAACCAAAAGGAAGATTCAATAAAAATTAGAAACTGACTAACGTTATAAAATTCAGTTCAACAAGTTTTTTTTAACGGAGCGAAGTATACAATAATTATATTGATAGTCTAATCGCATTATTCGTCGTCTTCTAGATCTTCATCATCGCCAATATCTAAATCTTCTAAGTCCTCAAACAAACTTTCGTCTATTGGTACAGCATCATCACCTGAGTAAAAAATAAAAATGTACACTACAACGTGGAATATATGATAGAAACTGGTTTGAATTTAAGAAGCATCTGAATGATTTCTTACCCTCATCAAACGTAAGATCTGAATCGATAAGGGTTTTATCACACATGAACAGCTCCTTCCCTGTCATCTTTTTAGTCCCTGTTTCCTTCTCTTTGATATCCACTTCCTTTTTCTTCAGGGCCATCTCGGCATCAAAATTTGTTTTCCATTCTATGAATGTCTGGATAGTGACACGTGTACCTTCGAACCGTTTCTACAAAAAATGTTTTCATGCAAGTTCAATAAAAATATTGCAATCAAGAATTTTAACAGCAAAATTAAACCACTGCATACATGTTCCTCTTCCTCATCTTGTAATCGCTTCTTCTCTTCCTCATCCTCCTTTTCTTTCACAGACGAATCCCACCTTTCGTTTAGCCACTCAAGTGCTACTGATACTAAAGTAAAAATCATCGCCATTCCGGTATTCTCCTCTGCCTGAGAGTAAAGTAGATGACCGACCATTGTAATATTAAAGATATGTACTTTTTGAATGGCATTTCACAACTATGTAATCTGCATGCATAGTCTAACCTGTTGAGTTAAATAACTGCAAAGGTCTTCACATTCATCTTCCTCCAGATTCGTTTGTTCTTCATCTTCCTCACTGAGCACAACTTCAATCAGTGGCACTTCTTCAGGATATTTAGATGTAAAGGTAAATTTGAGTAAGGCAGTGTACCCCTCACCAGTATCTTCAAATTCTGTTGTTCTCGTCACTATTGTAAAGCTTATAGGGTTATCTGACAACACTTTAGTGTACAAAATTCTTTCAATTAGTGCACTGCTAAAACGTCAGAAGTAATATAATTAAAAACATAGCAGAACAAGGATGCATACCTGCAAATTCTGATGGATAAATAGCTTCCAGTGCCTCCAACTCACTCCGTTGCTCGTCCGCATAGTCCATGATGGATTAGCAGTACTTGTTATTGGGTTATTTCCAGTGTTTTAGACTTCCAATTGATTAACTTGTCAGCTGCCCGATGAGTGACCCCCGGTATCATCACCAAAACATGAAAATCAGCAGATTGAAATATACTATTGACTATTGCACGAACAACGAAGAAGGTTTATTAGCCTTAACTAAAAACACACGTTTTTAAATTAAGTGCTTTTTCTCACACTCTATGAACACTTTAAATGCACATGAGGCTTTGGTCGGCTTGCAAGCATAAGATAAGAGGTGCAGTGCAGGTGCAGGGCAAACTGCCAGATGGTGTCATTCATCATTGCGCGACATGCACTTGTATTTGTATTGCTTTGCTTTCAGACGATAAGATAGAGGTAAGTTGGTTTTGTTACATGAACGTTTCCAAAATTGAAGGAGCCAACTTTTTACATGCATGTGTTCCTTGTACATTGTACAGTGCAGTGTACTGGTCAGTTGGGCACTTTCATTTTTGTGTAAGTAGTTTGATAGCAAGCTATCTTTATCAAGTTGGAATGTTGGAAAGGAATACAAGGTGAAACAGGAATCGAGGAATCTCTTGGATCAGCAGCTAGCACAGCACAGCAGTTTGTCAATTGTCAGTTGAAGTTGATTTTACGATGATTATGATTACCCTATTATTTCATTTCTGCGAATATTTAATTTAAGAAGTTGAAAGTTTAAAATGCATAAATAAATTGTTACACATCAACAATGGTCGTTTTGTTAAGCACTAAACGCACGTAAGAGAAAATTAATTTAACTTTGAATTCTTGTGTAATCAAATCATTATATTCTGTTCACACGGTTCTGTTTGTGATAAATTTACAGGTGTTCATTTTTTGATTTTTGAACCTGGTTGACTTTCTACCTCTATCTTCGGTGGGCACAATGGATGGTAACACTAATTCCAACGCCAACACATCCAATAACTCTATCAATATCTTTAGCGATGATGATAAAGAAAAAGTGTCGGATTCAGATTCAACGGACTACGAACCGGAACCGAAGAAATGCAAGGTGGATGGTGATGATAAGGATGAAATAATCGATATCCCGATTACAGGTGCCACCTCTACATATCACTTGGCTGTTGGTGGATCAAGATTTTCAATTTCACTTTCAAGGGCAGCTGATGTGGCGGATTCGCAATGTATGTCACAAGAAAATGTTTTGGATGGTTTGCATCAGTCCATGGGAGATGACGACCCAGAAGAACAACCAAGGTCACAGCAAGATCCAGATTATGTTGCAATTGCTCCAGTCAACTCTCCATCAGCAAGGGGAATTAGAGCTAACGATGGAGGTTATACAACACGTGGGGGAGCCAGGAGGCGAAGAAGGAATCGAAATAATCGAGAAAACTCCACCACCGGAAGTCAAAGCGTTGTTAGGACAAGCTCATCTTCGTTAAATTCTAGTGAATATTATACCGACGATATTGACATAAATGATATTCCAAGTGATGAGTATTTGTCGCCTCCTTATGCCTCAAGACAAAGACGTAATGCAATATTTGCTCGGAGGGAACCACCTTCATCTGTGCAAATTGAGGAAGATCAATACTTTCATAACGAATTGGAAGTGGCGTCTAATCAAGATTCCAATGAAAATCCAATTGAGGATGGAAGCTCAACTTCTGGAGCAGACTATGCGGAGGTGTGTGTGGTATAAGTACTTCTAATAATGTTTATATGTATAACGAACTTGTAAATATGTAAAATGTTTAATGCTGCTTTTTAGGTTTACACAACGTATTCTGTTCCGATGAAAGAACCTGACCTTCCAGTCGAAACAGATAATAATTTTGCCGATAATGAGAACATGCGAAGTGACGTAGAATCTGAAGCTGTTAATCTGCCTAAAAGTAGTCCGAAAACCCAAAATGCTCCTGAACCTGAGACCTCGAAACAGGATAAGGAGTGGTTGTGTATTCAGTGCAAAGCGAACGCTATGCCATATTTCAGCTATTGTGGGAGATGTTTCAAGGCAAGTTTCCTACTGACTCATATTGACTGACTATTTATCAAATATCTTAAATAAATAGCATGTCTTGTGTGAGTGAAGGTAAAAAATATATATTTGATTTTTGATATAGATTCGTCGCAACTGGCTGCCACCTAGACCAGCATCCAGAAGACTGAAAAGCAGGAAAGCTCGCCTTCAGAATAGTAATCCAAATTCACTCAACAATTCACGAGCGACCAAATCTTCATCTGATGGTGAAGATGTTGTTGACGGACCTCGGCCATGTTCCTCCTCGCAAATCCAGCCAACACTACCTTCCTCCGACCCCATCGACATGAACGATGGTTTCCTCGTGGACGAAGACAATCCTTCTGTCAGTCGCTTAAGATCAGACTCTCGGCCTGGAAACGTAACTCTTATGGAATTATTTTCACCGCCAGCTCCCAATAACCGTAGTACTCCCAATCTCAGTACAAATCCTGAAACAAATTCAGTAAAATCTGACTCCCAGTCTCAGTCCACATCTTCGTCATCCCAATCGCAGTCCCAGGGATCTTTGTTTTCTGCAAACTCTCAGAATTCTGTCCCCAGTATTAATTCTTCTCCAACGACACAGCCACGACAATCGTCTTCGCCGTTGCCAAAAAATGCTTCAAATGACAATACTAATGCAAACGCTGCCTTAAGTTCACAATGCTCTATATGTTACGTTCGTTCAAAGGACGCTGCTTTTGTGCACAATAAAATTGCTCATTTGTATTGTTGTTATATATGTGCCGATAAAATCCTCAAGAAAAATGGGAAGTGTCCTATTTGCCGGGAACGAGTCCTGCGCGTTGTTAAAATTATCAGCGTTTAACTTAAATATTACGCCTGTTTGATTTAATTTGATGAATTTTCATTGTTTGGAAGGTTTAGGATGTTGATGAATTATGAAATGGTGCTGGCTGCTATTAATATTTATTATGTAAATCACAAGTGTATTGTAAACTAAATATTTAGTTTTCTTAAGAATGTGTTCACGATCAATGTTTCGAAAATGCAAAAAAGATAGGAAAATATTATATTTGTAAACTTTATAGAAAATATATAAAGAGTAATAAAATCGTATTCTTGTTGTACTTAGCTAACTAAACTAAGTATGAAATTTTATTGGTAACAAAAATGTCTTTTGAGATAAAAAATAACAATACATAAACTTCATCTATTTAATCTAATACTTATAACATAACTAATTAATTAGTGAGGCTAGACCTGCATCATCGTAGATTCTGTACCTTGACAGGTTGTTCTTTTTAGCAAACTACATAACCTAAAATTCTAGCTACTACATAACTTAATAATTCTTCTAATAACTGCATGGGTAAACTAAAAATAAAGGCAATTAAACTTAAAGGAATTTACGTGGAAGGAGGGGTAAAAAATGCCTTGTAAACGCGTTCCCTATCGAACGAAAAATCAGTCCATGCTGAACTATTTAATATCTGATTTCTAAGCTGAATCGACTTATTCAACTGCTGAGTTTGGGATTGGGAAGTGGTTGAAGGCAAACTAGTTCTGGAATGTTGTTGATGTGGTTGTTGCTGCTGTTTTCCAGTTCCACTGCTTCCATCCTCCGAGAAAAGTCGTCTTCTGGCTTTCTTTGATTTCTCTTTTGTGCCAATGTCAGTTTTTCTTTGCTGCTCTTGAAGCTGGCATTGACTACTTAATAGCATTTCTTTGACGGCGTTAGAATTCATAATGTATGGTTGGTTTTCTCCTTGAAATAGCGTCCATCCAGGGCCAACAGATCCGGCGGAAGCCACGGCAGCTGATGTTGGAAGGAACTGGAATGAAAGATTCTTCGCGTATTGTGATCCCACTGACTTGTTCACATTTCTCTGCTGATGATATGATCCCAAGATGTTTTGCTGTTGAATTTCTTGTGCTTCAGCTTCTGGACGAAGTTTGAAATTTTTTATTTTGTTTCGCCCCTCATGTTTGTCTGAGACCCACATCTTCAGCCGCCTGAGATAGACAATGATAAATAAATTGTTGGTAATTTTTCATATAAGATTCTCTCATTATTTCAAGTAATGTATTCATGGTTATTTCGACTTGACTTACTTAATGTACGAATACACGCTGTAAAAATTACTGATGGGCACTCCATTTTTAAGAACAGCAGGGTTGGTATCTTTTTTGTGCTCTGGGAGCTCATTAATGCGAAACCATTTAACGTTTTTAATTTCAAAATGGGTTTGCGGTTGAAATGGATAGCTTGTGTCTACCCCACGAACAATGTAAAGCCGATCCGTTCGTTCCATAACTCTGGATTCAATGAAATTGTCTTTATCAACAAGATTGGAGATGTCGTAACCAGTTTCCTCAAATACTTCTCTAATGGCGCAAGATACTGGTTCCTCTGCTTCGTTGACTTTACCCTTTGGAAATCCCCAGTGATTTCGGAATCCTTGGACCAGAACAACCTTAGTAAGGTTTTGATTTAGTAAAATTGCACCGAATGTAGGTACTCGCATTTTGTACTCCCTAAACGCTGCCATGTGCTTGTCGATATCTGAGAGTCGTGGTCGCAAATGCGGCGTTTTCTACATAAAAAAACATATGTAAAGGTAAATTTTAAACGGTGCATCAAATTTTCGAATGTCAAAGTATTCAGTTAAATTCAACAAAGCTGCTTACCTGGAACATAATGTACGCAAATTGGTTGTACGGAATATTCCGTAATTGAGCCAGAATGGGTTCACATCCATCTCCGCAGTGATAATCCACAAAAAACCAATGAGCTAACTCAATCTGAAAACAAACCCGGATGGGATCAAATTTTTCCTCCTTCGGGATATTCAAAAGGAACCGACTGCAAAAAACAACGAACATTGATGAAATTATGACATAATTTGACATACAAATTTTGCGCAGTCAATAATCTCATCATTTATGTTAATTAACTGAGCAATTTGTTTTTACCAAATAACGTCATCCACTATGTCATTTGGGAGCATGTATTTGGGGTCAAATACCACCGGCTTTATCATTCCAGGGTCCATCATTGTCACGTACTTGATTTTATATTCTTATATGTTAAAATTTAAAATTGAAAATAAAATTAGGTTTACATTTTATTTTAATTGTTCACCGAGTCTAAGTTCACTTTTCGCTTGTGTTTACTTAATTTCACAAATTGTACACAACTTTTCGTAATGAATCAGATGATAGTATGAATTGGCGCTACTATCACTGCATTTGCTGGGGCTTTAGCTGAAACTGGAGCATGTATTGTATATCTCTGTCAGTGTAAAAGATGCACTTCAATCACTTCATGTATGCAATGCAAAATGCAATAGCCCAAAAAGCATAAAATATCTTCTTTTTTCTTCATT
>JAQFZG010005551.1:0-10202 GCA_034695465.1 Entomobrya nicoleti
GTGACATGACATACATGGCAACTAATACAATTTGAGGATTGAACGCTACATACACATCAGATCAATATAGATAGTAGCCTTGATACCATATGACAAAGCGACATACATTGAGAAAAAAAATCATGCTTTATTTTTTTTACTTTCTCGGCATCTCTCAGAAAAAAAATATATTGTTATTTTAGTGTGTTGGTTCATGTATTCTTGTATGTACAGCAATGCAATGTATACAACATGTAATGTCTATAGTCCATAAGAATGTCTTACTATATACCTTTCTTCTTTTTTGTATGCCATGTCATCATAGAAAATGGGGGTAGGTATAGGAGATGTACGTGACCCTAGAAACAAATTGGACCGGTTGTAGACGTGTTGTGAATAATTACAAGTTTTCTCTCAAGCTTTCTATTCCTATCATCATCATTATACTCAGTTTTCAGTCATGGCTACCACTGCCACGCCACCACTTGCTATACTTCCGATGTCCTTCCTTTTTTAGACCTTCCTTTTATTTCTCTCTTACCAAAAAAAACTCATCATCAAAGGCAAATTTATAGATGGTTAGAGTTTTTTCCACTTTAAAGGACTGCCAATCTCCTAAAGAAAAAAATAAATAGTTGACAGGGACACCAAGAGAAAGAGAGAGAGAAAACGCCGAATACAACAACTGATAAAACTTTTATTTCCTTTTGTTTTTATTCGCTCTTTGACTTTTATTTTAGTTTTGTTGAGATACGTGACCCTTGTTTAATCCAACTATTTCTTTTTTTTCTTGTATCGATTTAAGAACTGAACAGCGAAAAAACAACAAGGAGAAAACTAGTTCAGCCTTCATTTTAAGCTTATTTGTCAGCCTTGAAATTAAATGTGAAAGTTTTCTAGTTTAGTTTTTAAAATGAAATGAAAATATTGGATGTAATTTTTTTTCTCAAGACATGGATTTTTTTGATGTAGATATGTATTCCACGAACCAATTTATTAGTAGATATATCTATCCACATATACTCATGATGAAAATAGGAAGAAACATAAATGGTTTTATATATGTTCTCAACTTGTTATGTTGGTTTGGTTGTTGATCTGATCTGCTGAGGAGGAGAAAGGAACTAAAACTTACTTTGTATTCCAAACGTGCTTTCTTCATTGAACTTGATGAGAAGAACAGAAACGTGTCTACTGACTGGCATGGGGAAAAAGGGAAGAAGAAGAGAAAACCTTGGAAAACCCAAACTTGTCGATGGTTATGATGGTGTAGTAAGAAGAAGATACGTTATGACATCTTTTGAGGCTGAGGTGGTAGTGATGATTTTGAGTTGGTTGGTTTTTGGTTGGGGTGGTTTTTTAGTTTGGGGTCCGGGGTATCTATCTAATAATAATAATATGCGGAATTGGTAGTGGTATGGTATCCACACGCTGCTCTGATGCTGCTTGTGTGAACTGAATCTCAGATCAGCCAAAAAAGAGATGACAGTTAACAGTTCACTCAAGTCAGATTTTTTTCATTCATCATTTCCTTCCTTCCTTTTCTCTCCGTCTTACTTTCTCTATATTCTCTTTTAATCATCTTTTCATTCTCATTCTGATTGTATCTTTGTATTTTTTTACAATCTTGTTCACCGTCACCACTACCTCCACCACCACCGCCATTCCCAATTTTATCTTTAAGCCTTAGCTGTTGGTATTATTGTTGGTGATCTGCTGGCTCAAAATAAAAAAGGAAATGGAAGATTTTTTTATATAAAGTAGATACTTGTATGTCTTTTTTGTTGAGTATTTTTTACTCTTGATTCCTCATAATCTTCACGTCCTGTTTTTAATGCAGCGAGTGTGATACTTTTACTGTCACCATCATCACATCACAGCCGCCTCCTCTATATATTTTCTCGTGTGTCCCCTGTTCAGCTCACTCATTCCCTAATCATAAGTTATAATGTGTCCCTGATGATGTTTTCCTGGGAACAATTGGATTTGTAGGCAGAAGACAGGGCTTTTCCCAGTTTCCCTTAATCTCACAAAATACTGTTTGGGTTGCTGATGTTATTTTTGGAAACATCATACGCTACCTATTTTACTATAAACACCATCACCCTCTCCTTTTTGTCGGTATTGTGTTTGTCACCTTTTTCGGTGTTTTCTCTGTAAAGTCGAAAATCTTGTTGCTTTATTTTTTCTGCTTCTTCTTCTTGTCACTAAAAGGATAAAAGAAGTGAAAGAAGGGAAAGTATGAAGTAGATGATGATGATGATGACGAAGAATACGAAAAAAAGGAACAAGTTGATCTCATTAGGACTTTTGGCGGTTGAGTTGGTCCTACAAATTTTCTTTTACGTATATCAACAGTTAATCAATCCTAAAAAATATTTTTTATCGTAAATGGATGGATTGTTATGGTGTGTAAGTTGCTTATGGTACGTTGGAGAAGAAAGGGAAATGTTTGCTGCTTGAGTTGGTTGGCTGTACGTGACAAGACCGAATAGCAATTAGTGAGTTGACAGGAAATATTTTGTTTTCAGCTTTGTCCTTCCCGTCCCCCATTAATCCCCTTGTGAAAATAACAAAAGAGGAAATGCGTGTGATGAATCGGAGAAGAAGATAAGATGAGAGATCATGAAGCAATTTTTGTATTTTTGTGGGGGGATTAGAATTTTAATATTTAACGTGACAATAATAAGAAGTTAGTGTAAAAAAAACATGGTTGGTTGATTGGAGCAAGAAGATAAATATAGAATAGAATAAAGTTTTTTTAGAAGAATAAGATATTTCATTGTTTGACTTGTATATTTGTTTGATTAGCTATTATGGGCAACTGCTCGAGGTATCCTGGTACTGGGTGCATTGTCGTAGAAGATGCCAAAGTGATGGCGCGCGGCGACAAACACTATCCTGTGATTGACCTGACATCTATTTCGCCGAAAGCTAGCGAAGGTAAGTTTGGAAAATGGAAAACGAATGAATGTTGAATGTTAAATATGTTTATGCTTTAATTTTGTGTTTATATTTTTGTAAAATCATTAGTGGAAATGGTTTCACCAACAAGTCTTGTGCCAGAAGTAACATCTAAAGACTTTCCAGGCTATAGCGATGGTCTGAGTCCGATGAATCTGGTTTGGGGTCAAGTGCTAACCCGTCGAATAGAGCCTTACTCGTACTGGACACTGGAGCTGGACATGAGGGACAGTGCTTACGCAAACCTCAACTTTAGTTTCCCTTGGGGCTCCAATTGGGCGCTCCTCTTTAGGAAAAACGTACTCCCGTCCATCACCCAACATGACTTAATGAAGATCATCAAAAACGGAAGGATTGAGCATAGGAACAAAATCCGACATGTTCGATGGGCACCTTCCGACGGCCGGCCTACTTCTACCATAAATAATCTTAATACTTACTTTAATAATAATAATAACAGCAGCAGCAGTAGTAACTACCATTATCGCCATCTTCCCACTCTTCGATTTTCAAATGACAACGCATCTCTGTCGACCAGTGAAAGTAGACGACTGCCTAGTAGCAGTAGTAGTAATGCTAATTCTAACAGACAGAAACGGGATAGTTTTGCAGCTGACCAGAGTGTTCTCGTCTTTTCCGAATATTTGGAAAGTGGCAAATGGTTCCTGCGTCTATTCAACGATGACGTCGCAGAAAGGAAAGTAAGTGTGGTGACCAACATTGACACAAATGCTGAGGTCCGGTGTCCCCAACAATGTACTGGCAATGGAAACTGCGTTTACGGGAAATGTCACTGTTTTGATGGATTTGGCGGTGCTGACTGTTCTATAAGTATGTACAACAATGCGAACAATATTATGTTGTTTGGAAAATCAATGAAGGGATATGTTCGTAAACTAACTCATAATTTATTTTGGTTTTGTAGGCGTGTGTCCAGTTTTGTGCAGTAATCATGGAAGATATAGTGGTGGAATTTGTCATTGCGAAGCTGGGTGGAAAGGGGCGGAATGTGATATTCCCGAAACGGAATGTGAAATTGGGAATTGTAATGGAAATGGGGACTGCATTGGAGGCAAGTGTGTTTGCCGGAAGGGATGGACTGGCCAGTTTTGTGACAAGGGTGAGTTGCTAGCAAGTTCTTCTCTCTCTCTCTGTAAAGTAATTTGTTATCTGACTGAATGTTCAAAATATCTCCCTCGGGGAAAAGGAATACTTTGTACAACAACAGCACTCAATTGCACTAATCAATCTCTTTAATTGGAATGCCATGCAAGTCTAGTGCAAAACTTATGTGTTTGTATTATTATGTTTAAAGGTGACTGTGTTGATCCAACATGTTCTGACCACGGATCATGCTTTGACGGAAAATGTTTGTGTACTGATGGCTGGTCTGGGATATCCTGCGGGTAAGTTTGTTATATAAATTGAAATAATAATCTTGTTTCATAAATCCTTCAGGCTTTCTTTTATCGCATGACAAGCCATGAGAGTGAAGTTGCTGTAAAAAATTTGCAATTTGCAAATTGATTTTTTGTTTTTATTTATTTTGCACTGTCTAGTGTCCCGGATACCCTATTGGCAAAATGCATTCCGGATTGTTCTAGTCGTGGGGAGTTTGATGCAGCAAGTGGCAAGTGCCTTTGCCAAAAGCCTTACGTTGGCCCAAGCTGTATGGAAGGTATGAAAAAAAACTTTCTCTTTGTTATCTGTATTTCTTAAAAAGATTTATTTCCGCTTTTTCATCCTCAAAAAACATGAGAAAAAAATGCATAACACCAATTGATGCAGAAGAGAATAAAAGGGAAAGTAAAAGCTTGTCTTGTGCATGTGGTTGTGTTTTTCTTTGTAAAAAAAGAGTATCTTTCCACATCGTCGTCGACGTCATCGTTCGTGTCTAACTTTGTAACCTGCTCTAGCTCTACTCAGGAGGAATATCTGGAATGTGTCCCGTTTTATTATTCGCTTCATTGTGTTTTTTGTGTGTAAGGAAAGCAATGCTAGTGTAACGTAACGGCGATGGTGTATAAAATGGATGATGAGAGTGTTGCAGTGATAGATTTCCAACAATTTAGCATCTTCTTAAAAGCAACCATTCATTTTTTCACTTTTGGCATAGCAGTTCTCAGGTGGTACATGGGTATATGTGCGGGTGGTGGTGGTGTATGGTGAGTATTGAGTTGACGTTGATCCGATGTCATTGGAATGTATCAGCCACAACTAAGAAAAAACCCAACTCAGCCAACTGCTATTTTTTTAAAGAAAAGGAGCAAAGATATCCAAGAAATGAAAAAAGATAGGGAAAAGTGTAATGCATAAACATGCTGACTTTCAAACAGTTTTCTTTTTCGGAAATACAAATTCAAGGAAAGTAGTAGTAGAATAGCAGAACGAAGCACATATGGTTTTTGGTTGTTGCTAGCGTCTCCGTATTTCGTTTTCTTTGGAAAAGGAAGGGAAAAAAGAAAGAAAACGACAACTCTGATGATCATTCAAGTGTAAAGAATTCTAAAAGGAGAGAGAAAACAGAAGGAGCAAAAAGATATAATGTAAGTGTGTGTGTGTGCAGTCTGTGCACCGATGGTTTGATGGTTCTTTGGTAGGTATTGGTAATGTTATGTGGAATGCAAGCAAGTCAAGTCAAGTCAAAATACAGCACGGCAAAAGACATGGGGACATGTCTAGCAAGTAGCAAAAAGAAATAAAATGGATGGTGAAGAGGGTGACCCTTGCTTGTCTTCTTGTGGCACTTTCACTACTTGAATTTCAGTTTTAAAGAAGAAGAAAAAAATATATAAGAATCTTTTTTTACTTATACTTGAATTGCTTTATTGGCATCCCTCCTCTTTTTTCTCCAAACAGTTCTTGCTTCCTTTTCCGCTCTTGTGAAATTGCACAGAGAGAACAAAGTCGTGTTAAATGAGACCGTAAGAGAAAAAAAATACAGAAACAGTTGTGGTGATGGTGCACCCACGCATGAATTGCATTACATAATAATAATATGACCTTATACATGGAAACAGAAGGGAAGACATTGGTTCCCCTTTTTTTCTTGTGACCTTGTGCGTGTAGTTGTGTTTACGTTTACATGAGAAATATACACACAAGCACACATGTGCGTAAGTATGTACGTGATTTCATACAATCTTTGGACTTTTTCATATTCTAAAGTGCAACGGCAATTGAAATCAAAAGAAAAGTCAAGTCAAGTCAAGTGAAGAAAAGGAAGAAGAAGAAAGCATCACTTTGATTTTTTTATATGATCAGTGGAGTAGCAATGATAAATGGTAGATGTGCATTCCATCATTTTTTTCCGGTGGCAAACTAAATGTTTTTGTGATTGAATGCTTTCTTTTATTTTCTCTCATCGTTGAGTCGAGGATGTATTCTGATTAGAGTTGATTTCACATTAATATGATTTTTATTTATTGAATTGGTACAGTTGCCTGCGACAAGGAATGTGGACAAAATGGTTTTTGCAATGCGGAAGGGAAATGCGAGTGCAAGCCAGGATGGTCTGGGGATCACTGTGAGTTCCTCACGTGTGACTCGCGATGCCAGGATCATGGTCAATGCAAAAATGGAACGTGTCTTTGTTCACTGGGATGGAATGGAAGGCATTGCACCTTAGGTAAACAATTAAATGCTTTTTTAAGGGGTGATTGAAGACGGTTAAATTACAATAACGCATATTATTACATATTTATTTATCAAGTGGTAAACTTAATTGAATTGTGCCAAATAGTGTCAATGTGAAAATAAATCGAATTATATTAACATGTAATTGATAAGAATGTGTGTTGTAAAGTATATGACTTTACTGTATAGTTTATGAGAATTTATAATGATTTATTTTATGTGTTTACTCGCGTCATCTCGCTCGACACAACAGCCGGATGTTCCAACTCGTGTAGTCATCATGGGTCATGCATTATGCAAGACGGTTTGTACACTTGCAAGTGTAGTAATGGATGGGCCGGCGACGATTGTTCCATTCGGTTGGAGACCAATTGCTCCGATGATATTGATAATGATGAGGGTAAGATCTAAGACTCTAAATTCTCTTAATTTACCAGATATTTTGGCCAGATTTATTTTTGATGTTGATACGGTTTATGTATTGAATGCAATATTTGATTTTTTAACTCCCTTTTTTCAGATGGCATGGCCGACTGTTCTGATTCCGAATGTTGTGATGACGCCAACTGTCGTGACCATTTAATGTGCATGACAGCCAATGATCCAGTTGAGGTCCTACTTCGAAAGCAGCCTCCCTCAGTAACTTCCTCTTTTTTCCAACGAGTCAAATTCCTCATTGAAGAGAACAGTGTACAAAGCTATGCCCAGAAAGATGAGTACTCCGAAAGGTAAAAGATGACTGTCTTTGATTGCTTCTCTCTTTTAGTTTGTATTTTTTAATCACCTTCTCGTTTCAAAAACTATTCTCAATAATCCTATTTAGTTTTTCCAAACTCCCTTCCAACAAATTTAAAAAACGTTAATCAAACCTTTATTTCAAAAATAAAATAAAAACACTCTCTCAACTTTAAACTGGATTCAAACTGAAAAATATATATATCTTCAATCTTTAGCATCTTCATGATAGCTATATCTTCAAGTGTACTATTTCAGGCGACATTATTTTTGACATTGACTCTTTGACTAACCGACCGACAAAAATAAAATTACTGACGCTGTTTATAATTTTGATGTACATTCATTGACCAAAAAAATTAAAAATCGTCACTACCACAATATTTATTATAATTTCTTTATAATGAATGTACTATATAGAATATATATATATACTCTCTTTATATATATTTCTCTCTATATCTCTCTATCTATCTATGTGTGTGTGTCCTTTGTTTGTCCACTTGTACCCGATTTGCCGAATGACAAAAGAGTTACTCTTGTTGTGTCTCATGTCTCAAATGTCAAACAAACAAGTTTTTTCTATTATTTCACTCTAATCATCTTCTATTTTTTGTTTGATTGACTGTGTACTCGTCTAACTATTTATATCTCTATATATATTTTGTCTCATTCGGCTCTCGGCTCCTTCCTTGCTTCACTTTATACTATAATCATAAATAATAATAATCATAGACATACTTTTACACGCGTTGAGTTTGGTAATTATCATCCACAAAATAAATAATAGTTAGGGTGTATACTTTTAAACAGAAAAAAATCCCATTTACAATATAGTGCTTTTACTTATCAGTTTCAAAATTTATTTATTATTGAATTTGTTGAATTTATATATATTCTTTACTTATTTATATATATTTTTGATAGGTTTAATGATTTTGAGTTCAAAAATATTTTATTTGAAATTTTACATTTACTTTATTTTAACTTTTGGTTTTGAAATTTGTTTGCAATTAATTCTTCTATGACTTTGTTTTATCTGCATCCACCATTTTTATTAGTAATTTTGTTTGTTTTCATATCTTTTTAATACAAAATCACATTCCTTTCATCTAAATGCTAGCTTTAATATTTAATCAGAATTCGTCACAATTTAAGAATAAAAAATATTTAAGAGAAAGGAGTGCTAGAACCTTCCTATTAAAATTGTATATCTATTTAGCGACAAATAACATTACTTATACAACAAGAATCGCAATCTTTTTCTGAAAGAAAGGAATTTTTAATTAATTAACTCAACTAAACTAGGGATATATACCCACTGACTCAAAATACTTCAATATAACAGGCTGCTGAATAACGTGTCTAAGAATATTTAATAATAATGATATAACAACTCTAATGATCACAATCAGATAACCACGTTGACTACGTTGGTCTTTCTGTGGGTTTGAGTTTGACTGACAATAAGTTTGAGCACTGTCTCTCTGTCTGTCTGTTTGTGTGCTTCTTCAAACCAAAAAAAAAATACTGTCCTTCATCATCAAAACTAATGTATTGACAATGTTTATTTGTTTCTGATCTGATCACATCTCACTCACATTTGCCCCTGTTGTGCCCGAATTGTCTCTCTCTCTCTCTAGTCATTTTTGGAACTCTTTCGATGCTCGGTAAGTCTAATAATTCAAAACAAGTCATCAAAAATCGTTCGTTGCTTACTATTTAAAAACATTACTCATTTCACAAAAAAATAGAAATATGTCCCACCCCCCAAAAAAACAAGAAATTAGAAAAGTTAAAGTCAATCAAGAGAATTAAGTATTTAGGGAATTTAGAGATTTTAAAAGGGCCAATAATAAACGTGTGTTAGGCAAATAATAAGAAAAAATTAAATTAAGATACAACCGCTTTTACTCGTCGCTTTCTAACAAATGCTTTCTATGTACAGCTTTTAGATAAATACATGTCGCAATTTAACAAACTGTTTTTTATTTCATTTTTTAAATGTTTAAAACTGCTTTTAATTACGCCGCCGCTATCGCAGCTTTGGCTTTGTATTGTGGATTTAAAAAACGAGTGCTGCCGAAAATCTTAAAGTCTTCTTTTTCTTCTGTATTTGCAAAATTTTAAATACAAGCAATAAGTGTCTATCTATCTATATTACGAAACTCCTCAGCACAATTCTAACCTTTGTGTCCCTGTCTTTGTCTTACAATCTTCCTGTCCTTTAAAAATAATACTTAATAATTATGATAACAATATTTCACCTTTGACCTATTTTGTCGTACTTATCATAATGTAAAAAAAATCCGAACATTTCAAAAATATACATGCATCCATAATATATGCATGCATATATTATACTCTTCGTTAAAAAAAACTATACTGTCAATTAAAAAAAATTCGGTTAGGCAATTTTATTGATTGTTTCAAAATCAATTTTTAAAAATCGACGAAAAAGATTTATTTAATCATTTCTTTTAAAATCAATGAAAACAACCACGTCCTCTTGAACACATCCAACGAATAACTTTACTTTCATCCTTATCATTACATTATTCTAATCTTTCTGTTAAACGTTCAATCTTAACAAGGAACAGAAAATTTTGATGTTAGTTTATTTATTTTTTTGCTAAAGTAATGATGACAAGAAACCAGTTATGGAAAACTTGTCAAACTTTCTACAAATTTTAAATTCGACAAAGTATATCATTTTAATTCTGTGTTCATAAAAATAAACAAAAAATAATCCAGTTTTTCAAAAAAATGGACTTTTACAACTTAATAAATCGTAAATGAAAATCGTTAAATATGTACATATCAGTTTTTATCATCCTCGGTCCTATTTTATTAGGAAAAATGGGGGTAAAACATTTCACATTTGACAA
>JAQFZG010005552.1:0-10202 GCA_034695465.1 Entomobrya nicoleti
TCGTTTGGAATCTTAGGATAGTCTGGATTGTCATTGATATTCTCTAAAAGTTCATTCTGGAAATCCCAAAACTTTTCTATTGTTTCCAGTACTTTGACGTACATTTGTTTGCAGTGGTTAACGGTTGATTGACATTCATCACAAAGTTGTAGTAAATCTATTGAAGATTGGATGTCAGAAACTATTTGACTGTTGCGAGGAATTTCCAGTAAAATGCGAAGAAGAAAAAGGGCATCTTCTTTGTTTATTTTATTTTGATTGGAAATTATTGTGGAACAAAACAGGCAATATATTTTGGAAGTGTGACTAGCCATTTTAAAATACTTAAAAATATTACGAGATGTTTAGAGTTCAGATTTGCTTCAGCTTGTGTATTAAAAACAAATATTTGACAAGCGATCCGACCACAAAGCTCAGCTGATCGCACCCAAAAAAAACCAATGCAGAGTGAGTTCGCATGTATGCAGTAGGCATAACTTTGTTCAGCAATCAACATTTCTGGTATTTTCTTGTTGATTGTGTCCAGGTCCAGGTTTATGTACGAAGTCATTTTATTGTCTGCATTACATCAGACTTGTCAGATTTGACCGGCTAAGGTTGCTTATAATTTCCACCGATCTAAGAATCCCTATAACTTTTCTCAGCTAATTTTTCATCAGGAAATTCTTCGCTTTCCCGTGCAAAACTTATGGCTAAATCATGCGTAACATATTATGTAATTATTCATACTCATGTCAGAGTCGTAATAAAAAAGCTGTTGTTCAGACGAGTTGATTTGTGAGAACTCAATTTATTATTAAAAAAACGTGTGAAATGGTAAATTTTGACAATTAATTTTTCATGCTATGAAATAATTAGTCGAACACGTGTTTTAACTAATAAGAAACGCTTGCCATACAAGTATTCTCGCTCTATAAAATAGAACGTTTTACATCGAGATGTAAAGATAGACTTGAGAGCACGACACATTATAGTCGTTGCTAAGATCCTGAATAAAAAGGCTGATAACCAGACTACTTGCCTTGTTGAGGTTTGGATGCTACTTATTATAATATATGTTTAATGCTCCAGGGTCACACGTTGGATAAACGTTGGATAGTTATCGTTAACCGCAATGCATTTCGTAATGTCTCCGATTTT
Organism: Entomobrya nicoleti; assembly: GCA_034695465.1. Classification (NCBI taxonomy): domain Eukaryota; kingdom Metazoa; phylum Arthropoda; class Collembola; order Entomobryomorpha; family Entomobryidae; genus Entomobrya; species Entomobrya nicoleti. Next base: position 1,141 of record JAQFZG010005552.1, read on the forward strand.
TTTATAATTGCTAATTAGGAGTTAATAGTTCATACAACTATGGATAACTGTGCTTTGATTATTTATGTAATAATAGAAGCTTTTTGGAATAATTCCAAAATTTGACATTATTAAAAACGTTGTTTATTTTTGAATTGATAATTGGTGTAAAATCATGCTTATGCATTCTTATACAAATTTGCACGTACTATATATTCTGCTAAATTCTTTATAAAAGTTACTGGCTTACTATTGTTGACGGTGTACCTTATCTACTTGTAATTCAATGCAAGCAAAAGATTACTTGCATTACGAACCATATCATCACAATTGAGAATACCCAACTTCGAAGTTACAATACCATATGGTCCTAACCTTGCACCAATAATTGAAGGACAGCTTTGCACAATTTTTCGAACAGTTAAAGTTTTAGCCCCAAGTTTCATTTAGTGTTTTAGCCACCTGCAATTCGTCCTGATAGAACTTGCATATCATGTCATGGCTATCGCAATACCTAGTCCCAAAACGGACACGCAAGGAAACATCATGTAAAATATAAATTGAACGTTTGCCCAAAATGCAATCGTTGCATAAGTCGCACACGAAGTTGTTAATATCCCGAAGAATATAAGTACTGTCAAAAAGGAAGATAGTATTTCATCAGCAAATTTAACAAGATAATGTGTAATCCGAAGTCGCTTATACATTCTTGAAAAATTATATTTGTTTTGGTCATTGAAACCGCGGCTCTCGCAAAAATTGAATTCACTACTAAACTTAGACATATTTTCAACTCCTACGAAAACTAATTGAATTACAGATATAAATATCCATCCGCTATAAGCGATTCCTGTACCGTACAATGAGGACGCAATACATTTAATAAATGTACTCTTTCCCAAACAAATTTGGATGGGATCCCAAGATGTCGTGAATGGAAAGACGAATAAACAAATAGAAACAATGGGAACAATACAAGTCATAGCCCAAAGCATAGTATGTGCAGCAGAAATATATCCCATAATATTGTATGACTTCACAACGCTTTCAATATTTTCTCTGTAATTGAGTTTACAGCATGCGATTATATATGATTGTATAAATGGATTCTTAGAACCAACTAAATAATTTGTTGTGTTAATTATGGCTACAGCACATACAAATATTCCATTGCATGCAACTTCTTCAAATGGTTGACGTTGAAAGGAGTTCCATTTATTTGTAAGATATAGTAGTCTACCTAGACAGAAGGGGAAAACTATTCCAAAAGAACGAAAAAGTAATACAACGAAATACTTTATGAAACTTTTTATTCTATTTGAGATGATCACGTAGAACCTTCTTTTCGGTATTGAGGTAATATGGGAGAGGTATTATGTTTTGGAGTTTAGAGTGGACTTGAAATTTGGTTTCAATCGTAATCGACATAATTTAATGAATATTTTCTTGTAACCTTTATTTTTAAAAAACGCAGCAAAATTTGGCTTGATTAATAACTGAACTGTGAACTGAAGATTTGAAAAATCATAAATTCGTTGTTGATATATAAACGACGGTTAAATACTGTATATTTTTTGGTTTTAAGATTTCAAAAACTATAGCAGTTTGTTGGAAATGTGAGTAGAGACTCGCCGTCCGTAAAACTGACTAAATTAGAACTGAATAACACAGTTTTCATATTTTGTGCTTTGACCGTTTTATATAAATATTTAGACAAAATTTTTTGCAAAAATACAATACAGTAAATTAGGAAATCTACTCCGTAATTTTATTAAACATCTGCTAGTCGTAAGTTTTAGTACGTGGCTATTTTAAGTACAAAGTTGCGGCAAATTTAATTTTAAAAATTATTTCATTTCATCAGAACATTAGTTTGACCTTTTATCTTCGAGGTATTTTTTTTTAACTTTCTAGGTTAATCATAATAAATATATGCATGTGGGTGCCCTTGTTGAAACGGTTTTATTTATCATATGCCAGAATATCTATATGGTTACAACATATAATCATAATCAGAACTTTGTGAAATATGTATTGGAAACTAGTCTCGAAGCGTTCCCTTAAAAAATCTGTTTAGGGATTGTAGTTATAAAATGGTTCCAAGGTTTTAAAATTACCTGTTTTGTCATTTCTTAAACTTAATTTCCTGCATAGATGATGATATCTATGGTTCAGAAATAGCTTTAACATTAATGTTTTACAGAGTTTAATTTGGATGGGTTTCGTAAGGATCCAATAATAGTAACTCCAAAATAAATGTTATTCTACCGCTGGAGAAGATTTTTTTTGATATGTTGAAACCATGAGCCTCGCAGTTGTATCAGTGAGCGCGAAACAAAATATCGCAAACAAACAAAAACGCAAGCACAACTATTGTCCAAAAACATTGAGGTTATGCTTTGTGACTAGACGAGGCACGGTTAAAACTACTTACTAAAATCGCTCCACAAATGTATATCCATATAAACAAGGCATACTAACCTAATTTGCTTCAATTTTGGCTTAAGCATCAACCCAATATAGTATTATCTACAAGTATTATTTTCGAAAATTTATGCTTAACAATTTCCACCAAAAATGTACAAAGCCCAATCATCAGGCCAAATACAACTAGATACAATGGTCCCATTAAATTTTTTATCTTTAGATTATCGCTACTACCGTTATTTGCTTCATCCAAGACTTTGGAAACGGTATTTGACCATTTTACCCGTTCACTTCTAAGCATGCTTCGATCTACCTGTTTCCACTTTTCCACAATACCCATATCCACTGCTCGCTCAATAACCTCATTAAATTTTGCTCTATATACTGCCCCTTTTTTAAGCATCAGGGGTAATCCTACAAAGTAGCAAGTATCCTGTGCCATTATCAATGGTGATGAGTTTCCGACCATTTCTGCACTCAAATTTCGATGTTGCACTTGAATACTTACATCAACCCATGACACACACGTCTTGTGCGCTCCATCCGAGCCCAACAAATCACTAAAGCATTTAACTGCGTCTTCTTCAAGATGCATACGTTTAAATATTGCTTTTAGGATTGGATTTGGTGAGGTCTTCAGTAATACATAAGCCGCTCCACGAACATATTGCAAAGATATTTGATAATGACTTGCATCAGCCAACTCATTAAATGTTGTCGGAGGTTGTTCCAAAATTGGATATGCCAACATGGGCACCAGCTTGCATCGATATGCTGTTGTAATTATTAATCCAAATATAAGCCAAAATGCTCCGAGAACTCGAATACTTTGTGTTGTATATCCAATTTTAGTGTCTTGTTCAAGAAGGGATCGAAGCATGAAGCTGATCGAGTGAGTTGTGTGTAACAGCTTTGATCTCAAATATTGAATCAAGCAGAATGCACCCAATGTGGCTAGTGAACTTATTGCTACAAATTGCCAACACTCTGGAGACAAGGGCCAGTAGGTGGACTTCCACGAGTACTGTGGTAAACCTTTTCCTGTTGTAAATGTTAGCCATGTATAGCCTATTGGCAATGTAAAATCTACGACTAGGTTTCTTGCATAAATTTGTGCAGAGCTTAGCCCAATGTCGGCTTGACCACTCAAAATATCACCAACCGAACCTACCCAAGTACCATTAGGGAAACGAGAACCAGTTCCACCGCCACCAACTGAAGGGAAAAATGCTGCAGTGAAATTGTATCGTCTCATTAGATGTTCAAGGGCAAATTTCTGATAGCCTCTAACTGGTGTAAACTTTGCAATGGCTAGCCTTTTGATTTCAATTAATGATGTTGTAGATGTGGGAGTAGTGATGCGAAATAATTTTCCATTAAAATTGCTTAGATCGTCGGAAAATAGCGGACTATTCGGGAAAGCCTTGTTAGTGTTTCCTTTGCCACAATATTGACACGTTGTAGCATAGGAAACTGAATTATTGCTCCTATATAACGTTATAAATATTTTGTATCTAAAATCCTCCGACAACAGTTGAACGTTTTCCTTAGGACTAAATATTTCTCCACTTGTGTCAATAAATATGAAATAGTCGTATTCCTTTCGTAAAATATGTCTGTTGAACTTATCTAAAGTCACGAATGAATTATTCAGCGTGAATTCGTTCTAAGAAATCGCTACGGAAAGTGTACACGGAAATTCATATCTTGAAGCGTGGCCTTTTGGTAATCCGACTACTTGATTGTTCGTTTTTAAATGAGTATCTGTATTAAATATGTAATTTGCTACGTCGTTGCGAAAAATATTCGATATATCACTGTGTGCAAAATAGTGTTCAATGTGAGCTTCAGTTTGATGAATCAAAATAAGTTGAGTGCAGTGCTTTACGTTATTTGTATTGAGTACTTGTAAATAAGCTGAAATAAATATTGCTATATTCATTTTGAAAATAAATTTTAGGTTTCTAAGTGGAATCACACAATTTGTTGTAATAAGACTTGATAGTCAAAATATTCGAGGCATTATGATGCCTAGAACTTCGTTCGGGAGCTAGCTTGGTTTGTTGGGCAGTCAGTTGGAAACTAGTCCAAATATTTGTTCTAGAAAAATTCTAAACGCCGACGGTATAGTTTGTGTAAGAAGTTTACTTCATTTAGCGCGACTTGATGATTAAAACCAAATTATATATTTAAGCTACTTACTACTTTAGCACGTTTTTCTCATTTATTGCTATTAGTGGTCTCATTTTCAGGATTTTTAGGGGGGTTTTGTTTGCTGCTCACATGTGAATAAACGTGAATCCCACCAAAATGTACGTGATCAGTTCTAAGAACCAACAAGTTACGAAAGTTAACAATATTTAAGTGTTAATGTTGTGTTAAGTGCTTTGTGCTGTAAATAGTTCACGATCTGGTCGAAGTCAGCCAATTTAATGACAAAATATACAATAAAACGTGGCTAGTTTTGTATAGAGTGTGTAACCATCTAGTTAGGAGTGGGTTTTTTCCACGTGCAGTTCAATAACATATTTAAAATGTGATTTGCAAATATAACTTATTCTGTTCGTTTAATGGTTTCAAAAACAGTTTGGACGTTTATTTTCTTTCAACCCTTGTCACGTAACCTATGTGATAGATCACAAACCGCTTAGCATTATTACCATTAATTTTAGGATTTACTGATTAAAATATATAGCTCAGATTGCTTAATTAGCTTTATAACTGGGTCATTAGTTTTTTAGTATTTCCAGTTTTGGTCAACTTAATAAGTGTGAAATTACTTATGTATATTTTGTCAACCTCAACTATATTTTTTTACATTTTGAATATAACAGGTAAATGGTATTTAAGAATATAAGACACTTAAAACGTGTTGTTTTGCATAAAAACCATTGATCGTTGATATCCAACAATAATTACGTTTAAGTGTCTTTAAGTTGTTTGTTTTTACAGTTGAGGTGTGAGTGAAAGAAACAAAATCCAATTTTTTTAGGTTAGAAGCTTAGAAGTCATCCAAATCGATATTTTGACTTCAATTCGTGTGTTGATTGTACAAAAGAACAATTGGGTACAAATTACAAAGAAGAATGTTTAAGGCAAGAAATTTTTAGTGGTAATGTTATAAAGACAATGGGTACATTTGCAGTTCGAAGAACCAATTCCAGAAAAATTGGAATTTTAACCAGAGTAAAAAAATAATTGATGTTATAAAAGAGAAGAAAATCCAAAATAGCCTTAACTTGAAATTCATTTTTTTGACAAGTCCAAATATTTCTTAAAACGTACACCTAAATTTATACTGCTACAATCGGGTTTCTAGATGAAACTGAGGTCTATGGACATGGAATATCGACATAGTAGTACATAACTAAATAGTCTGCCTTGAGCAAAAGATAAATGTTTCTCATATGTTAAAACCGAATGAGTCTAATCATATTAGTATGAATAAATCAGGACTTTCAATTTTAACATTTTCGTTAATTCAAAATAAAAATTTATAACGATCTTCCTATTTAAATTTTGTAATGAACTCATTATATTGTCATGGTATGCTCCATTTATACTAAATATTGTTGGCAACGGTTACTTCAGCAATTTTAATACTCTATATACAGATGTTTTAGGAACAAAACTAATTCGTAATAATTAATAAAGCCACGTGGCCTGCCATTAGTCTGATAGTTTACAAATATAATTTACGTGAGCACTAGACCAGACTAGTCACAATATTTAAAGGACAAACACGGGCCAATTGATCTTAGTTTGCGAATGTTGACCCCTTTTTTAAAGCTAGCCCTATTTCCATAATGTAAAAGGAGCCAAAAGTTGATGCTCGTGTATGGTTTAATAGGTTTTAGTCATTAAACTTATAAAAATTTAGGTAGATATTAGGTAGATAGTAAATCCCATAAGTTACTATGAATGTATTTATGAACCTACACGCGTTTGTGAGATTGAAACGAATGTAGGCCATCCTCATGACACAGTTCATTTTGCTAATAAAGAATTGTCTAACATTTTATTCTATAGTCTCAGACTTACAAGCGAAGAATGAACTTCATTTAAATCATGCCAGAAATATTCTAGCTCTTTATTAAGTTTGAAATAGGAAAAGCCAAATATTTTGCCATGAGTTTGAATTCAATATTTTCGTATAAAATTTTATATATTTTCATTTTGTTTCATTATTTTGTTAAGGCAACAAAAGAGTTTGTTCTATTTCCTCCAGATTCTTCACAGGATGGTATAAGAATAGTGAATTCGTTTTCAGATTGTTTCGTAAGAGTTTTCAATTTTCAAGGTGTCAATATAAACTTTCCGTTTTTAACCAGGCCTATCTACCTTCTACGCTACTTTTCGGCAAATGAATTCCTGGCGTTGTACCCACACGAAATATTCAATCGAAAAACCGAAATTCACAAGGAATACCTCAACTGGTTGAACATTAGCCAATACCCCGGAGGCTTAAGTGTCCAGAAACCATTTCGTTTTAGCGCTCTTGGTAGGAAATTTGTGGGAATGACAACAACTGACAGATTTCGTCTTGGAAACAAAAACGCTTTCTGTGAAACCAACGTTTATTTACACCCACCAAACGAAAATGCAGACGCTTCTTTGCACGCAGATGATCAAATCAAAGATCCACTCTGGATACATGATTATTTTAATCTTGTAGACATTCAATGGAGGACTAATTTCATGGACACAGTTCCCAAAATCTCAATCCTGATTTGTGATCTCACGAGGGATTCTATGTGCTATAATGAATACCATCAAAATAAATGGATATCCACTGCACTTGATGCACGTTTTTTTGTTCGGATCTCAGAAAATGTGCTAATTTTAAAACAAGTGTCCAATAGATTCGATCTGTTCGTTCTCTGCCAGTACTGCGACCCATGTCAACCTTTTAAACTGATCTATATCAATTGGCCTTTATATTCCAATAATCAGTTGTATCCTTTATTAGACGTGGTTGGTTATTCAAATAATAATCCCATCTTTGTCAGCATTTATCTTTACATGGATGATTCATATTACGATCATTTAAAAAATAATAGACACGAGAAGAAACCCGATTTGCTAAAACGTATAAGAAACTTTCGTTTGTCTGATGTCACATTGTACCATTACTTGACAGATTCACATCAACTTGAGAATCTGCTTCCGAGAAATATAACAGTTGAATACTTACCACCAGAAGGACAATACGAAACACATTTATGGAAATATGTTGAACTCAACTCCTGTTCTACTTCGAAATTCATTTATTATCATCCAAAGCTTCGACCTGCTTTGGAAATCAGCTCAAAAATAGATATAACTGGCTATCAAGACACAGGACTAATATTTCATAAAAATCGCTTAAGATTCTTAGCCTGTCACAGAAAGCATCTGCATTGGATGCACCAACTTAAGGAATTAGTCACAGTATTTGACTACGCTACCTGGTCACTAATTATAATTTTTATTTACTTAACTACAGCTATACTCAAAGTTATTTTTAAACAGGTGAGCAAAGACTACAAAAGAGGAGCAAGTGGATATTTCCAATTATTCGGAGCAATTCTAGATCAGTCCTCAGATATATTTCAAAATTCAGAGTTGAGAAAATCTTCAGCGTTCAGTTTTTCATTTATATTTATCCCAATAGCATTATTTTTCCTTGGTAACCAGTACAAAGGAGAGAATATAGAAAAATTGACCTTAGATGCACCATTAGTTCCTTATGATACATTTACTGATTTAATTAAAAACCGGTTTAAAATTTTAGTAAGCCCAAAGCTTTTGCACGAAACAGAGTACGAAGCACTTATCCAGTTATTGGATATTAAGGAGAATTATTTAACGGATAGCAAACATGAGATGTTTCCAGCCGTGTCGGAACTGTGGTACGAAATAATGGTTCGTTGGGATATTTCCAAGTGGAAAAAACTGGCAAATATGGGTGACGCTATTTCAGAAAAGACTTGGTGGTATTTAAACAATTCGGAAATGATTGTGCCGAAAACAATGGATAGTTTTCTTGAGGATATAACAAGACATCTTGCACCAAACAACAAGACAGCTGTGATTATGCAGGAGGAACAAGCGATATTAGCGTATGCACTTCGTAATGATACATTTCCTCTTTATCTTGGAAAAGAGATTATTAATGAAAATCTTTTCGGTTACAAATATTCGGGATATTTTCCTAAAAATATTCTGATGGCGCCAAGGTATTATTTTCAGTCTGGGATACAAGACTGGTGGCAGATGTACATTAGATTGTACGTTACATATAAAATAGAAACTGTGGTGTGGTCATCACGGGCATGGAGACTGGAGGAAAAAGATCGTGAAAACTCGAATGAATTTAGTGGTGGCAATCAGATATACGGACTCTGCTTGATTCCACTCGTGGGTTTTTTTTTGCATCGATCTACTTTGTGGTCTTTGAAACAAAGTTGTGTGGGTGTTTATTTGAATCTACTGGGAAAATGTTGGGGAGCTTTTTCAATGCATTTGCAGACACGTTATTTCTATTGATAGAAAACATAGAGGAACGAATATTTAGAAAACGATCCGTAGTTACCGTGTTAAATAATCTAGGCTGTGAAACATCAGAAAGCTTATGGGCTTGGAAGAACTAAGATTTGGAAATCTTCAGATTGAAT